>JAMKQA010000930.1:0-26516 GCA_024699735.1 Posidonia australis | reverse complement strand
TGCCACTTCCTCTTCCCCTTCCATCCTCCTCTTGGCCTGTAAGTACACTAGCTCGTATTGCATCGACAACGACGATGTGTTCTTGAACCAGTACAATGTCATCCTCGACGTCTCCATGTCATGCTTGCTCAATCCCAACCACTGCTCGATCGCATTCATCACCACCCTCTCGCCCAAGTGGATGTAGAAGTGGTCGAATGCCTTCTTGAGGCTGGGGGTGTAGGTGGTCGAGGGTGGACGTGGGACAAAGGATGAACCATGCGTACATGAACTACTCGGAGTAGGGAAGGACGAGAGGGTTGAGGGAGATGTTGGTGGCCTTGAGGGTGGTGTTGACGACATTGAGTAGGGGGCAAGAGAGGGAGACTCTATGACGGCCTTCCTCGCTTCATGGAAGAAAAATGCACGTCAGCCAAAGTGTTGTCTCACGATATGTGTCGTGCGTACAAAGGCGAAGAAAAAAAAAGAAGAAGAAGCTTAGAGAATGCTTGCTTTCCAAAAATCACCACTTCTTCTTTAGACGCCTGCCATTCCACAATGACTTCCCTAGACATGGATCTTTTCTTGGTAGCTTTCTTGAACATCATGGCGGTTTTCGTAGCAACTTCATGGAAGGAGAGGTTACAACAGTCTCTGGCATTAATTTCTAATTCAGTGCATGTCAGACACCCCATTCTGTCTCCTGCACATCGGAAAACCAACACTGGTCCTAACAATATTGTCAACGATACAAGGTTCTATTCGAATTATGTATGGGATTATTCGAGTATTGTGTCACCTGTCAGTACAATTACTTCTGATGATAATTATATTCTTGGCAATTGTAATTACAACTCTGAGAAATCCAGGGGATTTGCGAATCACTGCTCTTCTCTCTCTCACTTTACTCCTAATCCACCCTTGACGGTCTCTTTAGCTTCTCCAGGAGACGTCACCTCCCAGGCTGATTTGATTACCCATTGTCAGGACCTTCATTTGTCCCATGCGGCAAATGAACCTGTAGAGATATTCCCGCTTCCCTCCTCCCCTCTTTGTGGGCTTTCGTGCATGTCGCACCAAATATCTGACACCGCAATATCTTCTGATACAACGATATCTTCTGTCAGTGGATATCTCTCACATACTTCTCCTTCTTCTCCTCCACCTCTGCCTTGCGAACCAAGTTACTCCAGAGCTGGCAATCGTTTCACTCCCCTCTCTTATCTTGTAACCTCCCACTTCTCTTCCAGAATCATTTCTCCTCGTTCTTCGAATCTTGGCTTTCCAGGAGCCAACAGTTCCTCCTCTGCTTCTAAAATCGGTTGGAAGGAGGTGTCTCGGAAGAAGTCTGCTTCCCCTCAGGTACTCTTTTGCTGTTCTACTGGTAGATGTTTCAAATGTTGTCTTCGGGGTCACCAATTAAAGTACTGTAAGTTCGCTGGTTTTTGTTACAAATGCAAAGCTTCCACTCATATTGCAGCGATAAGCAAATTTTTTTAGGTTACTCCCTCCTCCTCCCAACACTACTACAACATGGCTGACCTTTCCACTCTCTATCCCTCCACTTTACCCCCTTCCGTAGCTGTGTGTGACCATTTCCTAACCCTATCTCGGAGTGCTATTGTCACCTCCCACTCTTCTCAACTTACAAAACATATCCTGGCCGACCATATTAAGTCATGTTGGCCTAGCTCCTCTGATATAGAGGTTCAAGCTTTCTCTCCAGGCAAATTTTTGTTAGTATTCTCATTGACCAAAAATAGAAATGATTACTAAAACACGTACGGAGCCTCCCTGCAACTGATCTCGGCCTCCTTCATACCCTGGTCTCCCAACTCCAATGTTGTTCACACAATGAAGGAAGTAGGGGTGTGGCTTAGGCTTGAAGGCATTCCTCATCATCTCTGGAATGTCGATTTATTTCACCATATGGTCACGAGCTTTGCTAAACTGTTGGAAGTGGACTTATCTATGGACTCTGTCAAACATTTGGGGTATGCAAGGGTTCGAGTTAGGGTTCATCCTGGCAAAGATATACCTGATTGTCGTTTCTTTGCATTTGGCAATTTAGTCTACCTTATTCGCTTCAGACAAAACTAGGACATTTGCCCTGCTACCTCTTCCCTTTCCAACTCCTCTCCAAGCTCTCTTCCCGCATGGCCTACTAAGACCCACCCCTCCTCTTCTGGTTCCAGTGGTCTCCATCATGTTCGAAAGTCTTTCAAGAATAACCGCGGATGGAGGGGTGGCAAAGGAAATAAAACCTCTAGGGGTGGTAAAAATGTATGGACAAGACCTATTAGTCCTCCTATTCCCCCGTCTGTCAATTCTGTGGGTCTTCTGCCCACTCCTATTCCAATTGTTGGTCGAGAGCCTGATTTCCCTCTCTCTGCTGGGGCCAACCCTGATACGGTTGATGCATCCAATTTCGTGGCAGCTGAGATCAAAGCTAGGCATTTATCGTTAGCAAAATTCAAAAAGGTGCTTGCTATTGTCAACTGCCTTGAGAAGGATGACTTGGCTGGTCCTTCCGAAATTGTTGCTAAACCCCTTCCTCCCACCCCGGTTCATGCACCAGGTACAAGTGATTCTTCATCTGTTAACTCTATCCCTTTGAATATTGAGTTACAACATGATATTTCTGCCTCCTCTCAATCTGATTTTGCTGCTTCTCAATTTGATGCAACTGCTAGTTTTTTGTTGCATGATGCACTAACTTGGGACTCTTATGAACAATTTATTAGCTTCTGTAAGACATTGGGCATTTCCCTGCATAATTCTATAGAAGCTAAGCACTTCCTTGATTCTGTTAGACTAGATCAAGGTCTTCCTTACATCCAATTACAGGATAGTGCCAATTTGGTTGAGAACCTGGCTTCTCTTTCTATATCCCCCCATTATTTATGATTATCTCAGCCTGGAATATTAGAGGATTGGGTTCCGATGGGAAAAAAAGAGCCGTTCATAATTTAGTGAGAACTACTAAATGCAATATCCTCATAATTTGTGAGACTAAGTTAGAGAATTTTTCTCCTAGTACTTTTTGATACCTGGGAGCTGGTATACTCCATAAGTGGTCTTTTATTCCCTCAATCGGAACTTCTGGGGGAATTTTAATTGGTTGGGATGATAGAGATATTATTCTGATTAACACTATTGCAGCCTCTTTCAGTTTGTCTTTAAACTTCTGAAACCACTATGATGCATTTGACTGGTGGCTTACTGGTGTGTATGGACCTTGCGACCATAGACTTAAAATCACCTTTCTAGAGAAACTACATTCCATTAGAAATAAGGCAAACTCCAATTGAGTCATTGGGGGAGACTTTAATTTGACCAAATATACTCATGAACACTCTAATAGAAGCAGCATATCTTCTGATATGAAACTGTTTAATGTCTTTATTAATGATTATCTTTTAGTGGATATTTTCCCAAGTAATTTTAAATATGCTTTGTCCAACATGCAGTCGCAGTCTACTATGATAAATCTTGATCGATTTCTTCTATCAACTGATTGGGCCGTCAAATTCCCCAATTCTTACTGTACGGGCCACTCTAGGGTGGCCTCCGACCATATTCCTATCTCTTTGAACACCATTCCCACTGATTGGGGTCCTATTCCTTTTAAATTTTATAAATCATGGCTTATGTTTGAGGGATTTGTTCCCTTTATAGAAACTTGCTGGCTCCTTTCCCAGCATATTTGCCTTTCTTCCTCCCCTGTGGTCCGATTTGCTTTCAGACTGAAACTCCTTAAAAAGCAAATCAGAGGTTGGATTAAACCTGTTAGAGAGAAAAGATACAATAGATTACTATTCATTGAGTCACAAATTGTGTTCATTGATTCTCTGTGATACCTTAGTGATTCTAAAGAAAGATCTTCTTAGTGAACATCAGTCCCTGCTTTACGAGCAAGAAGAATACTGGAAGCAAAAATCAAGAGTTCAGTGGCTCCAGGAAGGGGATTTGAACACTTCCTTCTTCCACAGCATGGTCACATGTCGAAGGAGAAAAAATGCTATCCACTCCCTGAAGGTTAGGGATGACATCACTTTTTCCCCCTCTATAATATCTAAGGAAGTGGAGGACCATTTTTATTCTCTTTTCAATAAGCCTAAAGGTTTCACTCCAGCATTAAACTGGGACCTACTAATACCCACAAAAATTCAACACCCTGAGACTTTGGAAGTAGTCTTCTCGTTAGAAGAAATCTACAACAACATTAAATTATTGCCAGGTGATAAGGCCCCTGGCCTTGATGGCTTTCCTATATATTTTTTCCAACAATTTTGGGACCTAGTCAAGTCAGATATTTTGCAAGTATTCACTTGCCTTCATACTAGCACTGATTCTGATCTCTTAGCACCTATTAATCAAACTTTTATCGTCCTGATTCCCAAAGTAGAAGGTACACAATGTATTAGAGACTATAGACTAATCAGTCTTGTAAATAGTTTATATTAATTAATTACTAAGACTTTCGCTTCAAGATTTTCTCCTGTTCTAGACACAATAATAAACAATTCTCAATGTGCCTTTATTCCAGGAAGATATATTGGAGATTATTTCTTAGAGGCTTAAGAAATTCTTCACTATATGAAAGTGATGGGCATTCCTAGTTATATTTTAAAATTGGACTTCGAAAAAGCATTTGATAACGTTAATTGGGACTTTCTCCTGGATTCCTTATCAGGAATGGGTTGTGGCCCCACATGGACAAATTGGATTAAGATGTGCATTTCCACTATTCGTTTTTCCATTTTAATTAATGGCTCACCTAAATGTTTTCTACAAGCTTCAAATGGATTATGCCAAGGTGATCCCTTATCATCCCTCCTCTTTATAGTTGTGACTAACATCCTTAATAGGATGCTTTCTCTAGCGGTGGATCAACACTTGATCTCTGGCATCCAAATGCCCAATGGTGGCCCACACATTGTTAATATACAATATGCGGACGATACTATCTTATTTCTCTCCGCTACAGAGGAAAACATAATTAATATCAAACGGATTCTATGTTGTTTCCAAACCTGTTCAGGATTAAAAATTAATTTTCAGAAATCATCTCTTACTGGTATTGGTGTCCCAGTGGATGCCACCATTAGATCTTCCAAAATTCTTGGTTGTCCCACTTCTTTCTTCCTATCAGATATCTGGGTTTACCCTTACACTACAGAAGGGCTTCTAATTCAGATTGGGCACCTGTTATTGAAAAATTGGCCAAAAAATTTTCATTATGGAAGGCCAATCAATTATCTTTAGGTGGAAGATTGACTTTGATCAACTCAGTCCTTTCAGCCATTCCCACCTATTATCTTTCCATCCTACACCTACCAGTTAAGGTGGCAAAAGCTATTGATAAGCTCATATGTAAATTCCTTTGGAAATCTTCTTCTTCATCTACTTTACACCTAGTTAAGTGGGTTGTACTCTGTAAAGATAAAACTCAAGGGGGTTGGGGTATCATGAATATCAAAAGCTTCAACTTAGCCCTAAAAACTAAGCTCCTTTGGCAGCTACTATCAAACACTTACTCTCTTAAGTGGAAAGCAATTTTAAAGGGTAGATATTTTTCGAGATCTTGGCCAGTGGCACTTTTGAATACCTCTACCGGTAGGGCTTCCCCTATTTGGCAAGAAATAAAGGCCTGTTTTAATTTCTTTAATACATTCACCACTTTTCAAGTTAATAATGGTCATAATACTATCTTCTGGGAAAATTGCTGGAGGCGTGGGGAAAAATTAAAGAATGTTCTCCCTGATCTTTTTCAACTAGCTAAATTTAAAAAGGCATCCATTGCGAGAACAGTTGAAATTTATCTTCAGGACTTTCATAAATTATTTACTGAAACCTCTTCTTCTGCCAACATTGGACCTCTACAAGCTTAAGCTGATCTATTCACAGATATTATTAACTCTATTATGCTCCGTCCTGAAGAGGACACTATTGTGTGGTCAACTTCCACAAGTATGTACATTGTCAATTCCAGGTATAAGATAATTAATGATGGTGGGATTAGATCTCATTTTTATGACCACATCTGGCATAGCTGGGCCCCTCTAAATGTTAAACTATTTTCTTGGTTGGTTCTTTTTAATACGGTTTTAACTAAAGTAAACCTGTGTAAAAAGGATTGGACTAGATCTGATAGTTGTATTTTCTGTAATGGTCATCAGGAATCAATCAATCATTTATTTATCAATTGTGCTTTCGCCACAGCAGTATGGCATGCTTTTCTGCAGGGACCTTTGTTTCCTGCCATTACTTCTATTGCTGATATATTTTCTTGCATTCTTCCACTGAAAGCTGATCTTTCATCTAAGGGCAGACACTATGATTCAGGTTCCTCAAAATGTTAAACTATTTTCTTGGTTGGTTCTTTTTAATAAGGTTTTAACTAAAGTAAACCTGTGTAAAAAGGGTTGGACTGGATCTGAAAGTTGTATTTTCTGTAAGGGTCATCAGGAATCAATCAATCATTTATTTATCAATTGTGCTTTCGCCACAGCTGTATGGCATGCTTTTCTGCAGGGACCTTTGTTTCCTGTCATTACTTCTATTGCTGATATATTTTCTTGCATTCTTCCACTGAAAGCTGATCTTTCATCTAAGGGCAGACACACTATGATTCAGGTTATTCTGTGGTTCATTTGGAAGGAACGGAATAATAGAATCTTTAGAGGAAAATGTACTTCTTCTTACACTGTCACTAACGCCATTTTATCTCTCTGTCATTGTTGGTTTAACATTTTGGGCTAAGGGTTGAAAAGGATGACAACATCCGGGCTATTACATCTCTGGAAAGTGATCAAGTTTTGGAGCATTCTACTCATGCTCTGCATCTGCCTAATCAGATTTCTGACGATGTTGTCCCTTCTCAGGACTAATGATCTTCAAATTGAACTTCATATTTTTGATATTATTCGAACACCCGGTGTTAGGCTGGTGTGTTTGCCTTTTGTTGGACAATTCTATTTTTGTTGTGGGAATTTTATACTCCACCTGGGACTGTAATATGGTACTGATCTTGCTGTGTTTGAACTTTTTACTTATATATTAGCTATCGTTAACAAAAAAAAACCATTGGATGCCCTGGAGCCAAAATCGACGTTGGTCGAAGCACAAGCTTCCTTGGTGGTTATTAATATACTATGTATATATGTATCTTGTTAGAGGGTCTTTTCTAGAATAACACGAAATGTTCTACATGTAACTACCAATAACAAACTCATGGTTATATAATGAATGACTCTTCTTCTTTTATGGATGAAAAAGAACACTTCTTTTCCAACATGGCATCAGAGTCTCATCAATTCTAACTTTTCTTCTTCCATTTTCTTTTTTTCTAATTGCTGTAGTCTCTCTACTCTTTTTCTTCTTCTTTGTGTTGCTCTCTTTCTCTCTCTCTCTCTACCCATGGCTTTTTCTGATGCTTCTCCTCTAGACTCCGTCTTGTCCTCCATGATTTCTCTTCCTTTCTCTCTCCTCCCTAACATTCACCATCACGTCCACGTCAAACTCACTCCCACCAACTATCTTCTGTGGAGGACGTAGTTTATGCCTCTTCTCCGAAGTATAGGCTTCGTTGGTCTCATCGACGGTGCAGATCGCTATCTTCCTCCGATGGTCCAGTCTCCCCCTACCTTCTCTCAAGCTACAGCTTCATCTTTGACTTCTCTGGCTAGCTCTCCCAATGTCGGTCTAGTCAATCCACTATATCAAGAGTGGGTTTGCAAGGATCAATTGCTACTTACCTGGATAATATAATCCTTATTGGAAGAGGTTGTTTCCTCTGTCACCAATGCTGACACATCCTACGACGCCTGGCAGACCCTTGTGACGGCATTTGGCACCCCTTCTCACACTCATATCGTTTAGCTCACCATGCAGATTCACAATCTGAAAAAGAGTGACACGGATATTGCCTCCTATCTTCGTAAGGCACGCTACATTGTCGAGGAGCTTCGAATAGCTGGTCACCCTATCTCCGTTGCCAATTTTAATGCCATTTTATATAATAACCTTCCATCAGATTTCAGCAACATCATCACTGCTTTATCAACTTGGCCTACTATAGTGAGCTTCCTGGAACTAATGAGCATATTGTTGGGTCATGAGATACGTTTACAAACCACCCAAGCCACCCTCTCACTGCTACCTACTCGGACCACACCACCACTACCCATGGCTCCAACAGCAAATCTAGCTCACTCTATTACCAGTTCTCGTGGTTGTGGTCGTAATTCTAGATGTGGTCGTTAGTCGAGTGAGCGTCGAGATCCCTAACTTGTGTGTGGTGTTCATGGACACGGTCCCTACAAGTGTCGATTCCATCATCAGGGTTCCAATCCTCCTTAAGCGTATGCTGTGTTTCCTCAAATACCTGGTGCTCACTACTTTCCGTCTAGTTGCTCTGCCACCATCTTTCTATCCGTTGTTGACTTGTCCATCCTCTGATTGGTTTGTGGATTCCGGTGCAACTCACCATCTCACTTTTGATCTCAGACTCTATCTCTGGTTGATGAGTACCATGGCAATGATAAGGTAGCAGAGGCAAATGGTAACACCCTCCCTATTACTCATATTGGCTCCGCAACTCTCTCTACTGCTTCACGTCATTTTCTTTTATCAAAGCTTTTATGTATCCCAAGTCTTTCAAAACAATTTCTCTCTGTTCATCAATTTAATCTTGATAACGATCACTTCTATGAGTTTCATCCTTTCTTTTTGGTTATCAAGGATCAAAGGACCGGTTAGGTACTACTCAACCATAGCTATCAGGATGGTATTTATTGTTTGCACCCTAGCTCTCCGTCTTTGAAGCATGCCTTTCTCAGTAATAAAGTTTCTCTACATCGCTGGCACTCTCAGCTAGGACATCCTTATCTAGCCATCGTTCGTTCACTACCACACCGCCATGAGCTATTTGTTTTTCCTTCTGCCATGCAACACTGTTAAGCATGTCTTTTTGGAAAATCTGTTCATCGTCATCTTTCTTCAATAGGCTCCAAAAGTTTTGGCCCATTAGACTTAATCCATAGTGATGTTTGGGGTTCATCACCTATTTTTCATCTGATGGTCATAGATACTTTGAGCTATTTCTTGATGACTACTATTAAAATGTATGGATTTATCCTTTAATCAAGAAATCTGATGTGTTCTCTATCTTTCTTACCTTCCAAGCTTATGTCAAACGACAATTTTCAACCAAAATTAAGTATTTTCAATTTGATGGTAGTGGTGAATTTCGTAAACTTGATCATTATTTTAAATCATGTAGCATTTTTCATCATTATTCTTGTCCATCAACAAAATGGCTCTACTCAACGTAACATTTGGCACATTATTGACACTAGCCTTGCCCTTCTTGCTTATGCTTCTGTCCCTCGTAGTTTTTGGCATTTTGCTTTTTGAAACTGCTGTCTATTTTCTCAATCAACTTCCTTCTCCTATTATTGAAAATCACACTCACTTCTTCCTTCTTCATCACTCTAATCCTGATTATAATTTTCTTAAAGTTTTTGGGTGCTTAGTTTATCCTTTGACTAGAGGCTATAATACACATAAGTTTTCTTATCGATCTATACCATGTGTCTTTCTTGGTTATCCTACTAATTTTCATGGCTATCAATCAGTGTCTCAATATAAAAGCTGGACGAATTTATATTGCTAAACATCTAACATTTGTTGGAGATTATTTCTCCTTTGTAGCTTAGTCCAACATCAGCCCACCACACACCACGGATCACCTTCTATTCCTCCCTCTCATTTTTCCATCTCATTTTCTCTTCCTCTATCAAATATTTCTTCAACTATCCCCAAGCCCAGTCCACCACAATCCACCATAGAATATCCCTCTATTGTCTCCTATTCATCATCTTCCACCTCTGTTTCGACTGACATTCATCAAGCTTTCCCAAGAACTCATCCAATGATGCTCCGTCCATGTCAACCAGTGGATTGTCATCTTCTTACTGGACTCTCCAAACCGACAGCCACATGACATGAAATTCCGACGGTCTCCCTGGCTAGCATTTTCATCAATGAGCCTCAAAGCTACACTAAAGCATCTAAATCCAGTCATTGGGTTAAATCCATATGAGGATAAGATGCGAGTCTTACATCAGAATCACACGTAGACTCTAGTTCCCCGCACTTCCTCAATGAATGTTTTGGATTGCAAATGGGTCTATTGGTTAAAGTTTAACTCCGATGGCTCAGTTCAGCAGTATAAAGCCCACTTAGTGGCCATGGGTTATAACTTGCAGCCTAGTGTGGATTATTTTGACACGTTCAATCTGATTGTCAAGCCTACCACTATAAATCTTGTTCTTGCACTGGCGGTCTCTCGTGGATGGCCTCTCCGGCAGCTTGACATCACTAATCCATTCCTTCATGGTGATCTTCCAGAGGATGTCTATATGATTCAACCTATTGGCTTCAAAGATTCTACAAGGCCGTCATATGTCTACAAGCTCTGCATGTCTCTCTATCGATTAAAATAGTCGTCAAGAACTTGGTTCCATAAGCTTTCCTCGTTTCTCTTGATTGTGGGTTCAAATCTTCTGCAACTGACACCTCTCTCTTCGTCTATGCTCATGGTCAATGTCTTCTTTATCTACTCGTCTATGTGGACGATTTAATATTTACTGGAAGCTCGCTTGAAGACATCTCTTTATTTCTCTGGCAACTTGATCAAACTTTTGCTGTAAAAGAACTCAGACCCCTGCATTACTTCTTGGGTATCGAGATGGTTTCAACAAATTTTTGCATGTTGCTCTCTCAAAGAAAATACATACTAGACCTTCTTTCTCGTACACACAGGTTGGGTTCAAAACCTATTCATACAACGATGGTTGTCTCATCCAAGTTATCCAGAGAAGATACTCCTCTCTCTAACCCTTCTCTCTACAGGTATGTCGTTGGAGCTCTCTAGTATATCAGTCTTACTAGGCTGGATCTCTTCTTTTCTGTTAATAAAGTATGTTAGTTCATGAGCAAACCTACAGAAGACCATTGGACGACTATGAAATGTATCCTACGTTATCTCAAGCAGACTCTCACTGGGCCTTTCACTCCAACATTCTCTGAGCACCTCGTTGAACATCTTCACCTACGCCGATTAGGTAGCATGTCCGAACGATCGCCATTCCTCCAGTGGCTTCGTAATACACTGTGGTGACAATCTTGTAACATGGGCCTCACATAAACAGTGGACTGTAACTTGCTCATCAACTAAGTCTGAGTATCAAGCCTTGGTTGATGCCACTGCTGAGGCTATGTGGTTACAAACTGTGTTGCATGAACTCCATGTGCTAATCATTGGTTCTTCTACTCTATGGTGTGATAATCTTGGTGCGACTTTCCTCTCCACCAATTCCATGTTTTATGACTATATGAAACACGTAGAAGTCAATCATCATTTTGTTTGAGAATTGGTTGCACGACATAAGCTTCATGTCCGCCTTTTTCCATTCAAGGAACAACTTGTGAATATTTTTCCGAAGTTCTACCTCAGATAAATTTCCATCATATACGTGATAAGTTGTTGGTTTGGAGCTGAGACCATACAACTTGAGGGGACATATTAGTATACCATGTATATATGTATTTTGTTAGAAAGTTTTTTCTAGAATAGCATGGAATTTTCTAAATGTAACCACCTATAACAAACTCATGGTTATTTAATGAATGGCTCCTCTTCCTTCATGGATGAGAGAGAACACTTCTTATCCAACAATGGTTTCCTTTGAGTTAGAGGAGAAAATTAAGAGAAGAAAGGGAAGATAAAACAATTAATACAGAGAAGAGTAATTTCCCTAATAGTATACTTAACTTTATCCACTTTTTTACTTAAGTATCCTCAATTATAAAATCATTCATTTTGGTACCTTCAACTATTATCGTTAGTAAATTTAATACTTTTGTTAAGAAACATTTGCTTTACAATAAAAGAACAAAAATGTCCCTTAATGTTGATATGTATTAGGCCAAAAAACAAACGCAACGTTCATCCTTTTTCTTTCTTCCTTTCCCTTTTCCTTCTTTCGAAGTCCTAGAGAGGAGTCGTCATTCGCAGGTCCACCACATAGTCCTGCTTTTCAACATTAAGGTCTCAACTATCCCCCTCTTCCTTTCCCTTGTTCTCCTTCCTAGACTTCAAAGTCCTAGAGGGGAGCCATCAACTACCACGCCATCGAGAAGCCCACCTTGTTGTCCTCCTCTTCAACATCAAGGTGTCAGCTATCTATGTCTTCTTTTTTCTTCTCGTTCTTCTTTCTTACTTCAAAATCTTAGAGGAAAGCCGTCACCCGCTACCATGCCCACTTCGTCGTCATCCTCTTCACTTTCTTATTAGAGATTGAAGCAATCAAAGTCCCTTGAAGAAGAAGCTCCTTGTCACTATGGTTTGCTCTTGAATGAGACACAACCTTGGTTGACAGTTTCATGAGTGTTCAAGATTCAAATGAAGTAGTTGTCAATTTTTTGAGTGTATAGATCCTCCACTAACTGAATGTAGGGTAAAGGTACTTTGGATGCTCCGTTAGCACGTACAAAGAAATGGTCAAGATTGTCAGCAGGTGTTCTAGCTTCTTCTTTGTTTTTCATGAGATTAAAATGGTTTTCAGTTGAAGTAATATTTGGTATTGTAATGTATCAATTGTTTCACTTTAAGGTTGGTATTCTTGTTTTCTTTTTCTCTATGATCTTTAGTAGTGTTTGTATGTCAGGAGTAATAGTTATTTTAATTGTTTCATTTTTAAGTTAATAATAGTTTCTATATGATCTTCGTATACCAAGACTAATAGTTGCTTTTATATGATCTTTAGTAGGTATTCTTGTATTAATTGTTTCACTTTTAAGTTGATAATAGTTTCTATATGATCTTCATATGTCAAGACTAAAAGTTGTTTCTATATAATCTTCAGTAGGAATTCTTGTATCAATTGATTCATTTTTAAGTTGATAGCAATTTCTATTATTCATGTTTATTTTCTCTCTTGCATTCAAGCTAGAATTTCTATTTTTGTTTGTATTTCTCTTGTAAGATGAAAAGGCGAGTTTTCATTTAGATAATAGTTGTGACTATTGTTACAATGGCAAATTAACATGTTTGCTTAACTAATGTGGTATTTCTGCTCAATTGATTTACAATGGCAAATTAACAAAAGAATAGCGATCAAGAATAGACTTTTCATATTGCTTCGACTCTAGATTGTAATTCTATAATTATATGAATTCCAATAATGACCTAGTGTTTGTAATTAAGTTGATAAGTATTCTAATTTTCTTGTACTTGTAAACTATAGTGAACCAATATGGTAACGATTGTATGAATTTCTGTTGCTATTGGAAGTTGGAGAAGCAAGTATTGAGATGTTAAGAGTTTATGGGTGGTCTGATAGCTTATTGGTTACCGGGATGCTTCTATCCCCTGTGGTTCTAGATTCAATATCTGTGGATTACAAGGATTTATCTCATTTAGACTTAAGTCCTGACTTTCGTGGATTCGACTCTCTAACGAGGTAGAGGTCTACTTGAAATTTTATTAACGGATTTCACCAACTCATGCGAACGATTTCCTGAATCTTGAGTTGAAGGAAGATTTATTCGTGTCTCGTGTTCAAGATTGACATGAGACTGTTTGCAGTTAACGAGATTCTCAAAAGTTTTCTCGTTAATAATAATAATAATAATAATAATAATAATAAAGAAGTTTATGGGTGGTGTATGGGAAAAGCCGGGAGGGGGTGTTGTGGGTCTGAGATCTTTCCTTTTTGCGATCAAGCTTTCCAACTTTCCGAAGTATTGCCATGTATGCCAATGATTTCTCTTTTGCCTTTTCTGCATAATTGTAAACAGGAAACATGTCGTCATGGTACTGCAAAAGTCTCAGTCAATACCTACCACCCTGCAGCTTGCTTTTCTAAAGCAGGATAAGACATTAGCAAAAGAAAAAGTAAAAAGGAAGGTATAAGACCCACACAGGTTTTATTTCATTGCTGCCCGTTTTACAATCTGGGCACTAACATAATTTTGAGACTAAAAAGACGGAACGAAAACTCATGGCCTGCTGCTTCCTCAGGCAGAAAATAAATGAGGGATCGTGGTGAAAAAGGAGATTGTAGTCTCTTGGATATCAAATCCTCCTTTTCGAAGTCTTGTTTTTTTTATCCATTAAGAAAGAAGTTTTTTTTTTTTGTTAACGGTTTAGCAGTTTAGTATTTCAACCGCATTGAAAGTCAAGTAAGAAATAAAGTCATGTCCAAAAAATATTACAGAACCTCAGACTTTATAGTCTTCATCTAAGTATCACAAAATTAACCAATATGAAAGTACAAATCAGTAATCAGAATGTTTTCTTAAATCATATGGGGTAAAATCATAGTTCCAGATTCTCCATGTTATTCTGAGAATCCACTTCAGATGGTACTCTTGAAGAAGAAAGAATGGAAGGGGGAATGGAAGGGGGAATGAAAGTCTCCATCGATTGTGAAGCCATGACAGAGACAAATTGTAACATTTCCTCCTTCTCAAAACCTGAAACCAAAGTTTCTACCTAGAAATGCATCAGAGAAATAATATCATGAATGATCAGAGAGTATGATTTAACTGAATTACGAAAAATCCTATTGTTCCTTTCTTTCCAAATCAACCAGAGAATGATTTGAAGCAACAATGTCCATCCAGAGAGAGATAAATCAATTTTAAGATGGAGGGAAAACAAAAATAAATCAGCAACACAGAAGAAACCAGGATATAGATCAGAAACTAGGAAAAAACTCTAAATATCCCTAGCAAAGGTACAGTTTAAAAATAGATGGTTGTTATTCTCACAGTGTGTAGAGCAAAAAATACATAAAGAAGACCCAGACCAGCCTCTCTTGAGCAGATTCTCCTTTGTTAGATTCTTGTTCTTAATAACTAACCAGGAGAAAAACTTAATTTTTAATGGGATATTACTTTCCCAAAGACATTTATAGAAAACATTACGAAGACCCCCATCAATAAAAAGCCTGTAAGCTGCTTTTACTGTAAAGATACAATTTTTGGTAGGTAACCAGTTACAGATATCATCACTGATTCCCAAATTTAGGGATAGTATAATATTAACAAAACATTCTAGTTGAGATTGAAGTGCTATGGGATTAAGTGAATAAATGCAAGCTAGATTAAACAATCTGTTAAAATCTGAAAGAAACAATTAGGATTCTAATCCCTAATTAGGATATCATCACTGGTTCCCCATTAAGAAAGAAGTTGACCAACTTCCATCAGGGTTCTAATCCCCGTGGTCATTGTTAAGACCAGCTCTACTTTATATCTATTATTGTTAACAAAAAAACTTTATATCTATTATTTCAAAAAGAAAAGATCCGATTATTTTTCTACATTGTACCACAAAAGGGTACAATAAATTGTCTGTTGAAGTATGTCCAGAGACTCAGTACAAACAGGGTCTACGAAAGAAGTAAAAGAAACATGATCTTTTATATCAAATTGCAATGAAATTCAGAAAAATATCAAAATTTTACCTTGTTTTCCGATTGAAATGAATCAAATCACCCCGAGACCTCCATGTTTGCCATGGAGAATTGCATTTTGCTCTGTGGCATTTGTCCTCATATACACATCTATCATATATTCGATGGTTCTCTGAAAGAGAAGCCCAATAAGATGCATCGACCCAATGACACAACTCTGCAAGTAGGCCTAGCATTGGGTTGATCTAGACCCAAGATTAGTGGATAAAGCTCTTAAGTCTAAAAAATAAAATCCATAGATTTGTAGACCTTAATCCAATAGACCAATTTATTTGGATAGTGTCTATGTTCAAAAATATCTAAATTCATGAATCCATGGATTTGAAATATATTATAATAATTATATTTAACTATATAATAATATTTATTTATTTTTTAACAAAATCTCCATTTCCTTTTCCTAATTATATAATAATTATATTTAATTATATAATAATACTTATTCATTGGATTATGATTGTTATTTAGTTTTTCTCTAACAAAAGTGTTTGTTATCAATTATTATAATGATTTGATTAATATTTTGTTATGTATAATAATCATAGATAAGTTTATAAATTGTAGTACTATTTGTAATTAATAAGTGTTTTTTGTTAGATTTTTATATAAGTATCATTTAATATTCAAAACCAATATCAGAATCAGGCCCATTATCTTCATTATATTTTTTTTTTTCAGATTTTAGAGTTTAAACCTAAACCTGTGAAAAAATATAGGTTTAGGTCTAGATATAAGTGAGCTTGACTTAAACTCGATTCCTTGCTAAACTTATATGCAAGAGAAGCCTAGTAAAGCCTCTCATCTGTTTTTCCAAAAAAAAAAAAAAACCTCTCATCAGCAGGTGCATGTGTGTGATGATTAGCCATTGAGGTTGTGTGTGGTAAAGCTTATGGCACCTAGATGATCAAAATTGTCACCATTAGTCTAAATATAATCAACTTAACTATAGAAGTTGTCACAATTTATGTTATACAAATTTGATAGAAGTAGAAAATACATATGTAGATGTCCATAAAGTATTCCCTACAAATGTATAATTTCAAATGTCAAGATTAAATTTCTCTTTCCTCCCTCCTCCCTTTCTTGCCGCTCCACTATCCTCCTACCGTTGCTACTGCTTCTCCACCCTCCTCCTGTAGTTGCCTTCACACTCTACTTCTCCTATTGCTGTTGTTGTCGCCTCCCGTTCCTCTCTACTACTGTTGCCTCTTCCTTCTCCTCTTCTCTTCCATCGTCTCATTCTCCTTTTCCTCGTTATTGTCTCTCCACCCCTCCAATGCACTCCTCCCTCATACATCGTGCTGCACCATTGTCTCCACCTACTCCTCCCCTGTATACTGCGTTGTGCTGCCATCTCCACGTGCTCCTCTTGTCGCTTGGGCCACCATCTCCGCCTTCTACTCCTCCACTCCTTGATTCTCAACTATTAGATGCATCCAACAGTTGAACTTAAGCACCTACAGGATCCTTTCCTGTAGGTGCCTATATGAAAATCAGAGTCTTGCTAAAATCCAAAAAACTAAAATGAGTGAGCTTCTAACTAAAAACTTGATTACATGAAAAAGCTAAAAATCCGGAATCTTTACCAAACACAGTCAAGTAAGAGCATGCCAATTGTCCTCCAAAGTTTGAGGTCTCCATCCATCTGAATGGTGCAAACGGCAGAGTTCTTAGAGTCTTCAGTGTCAATACAGAATTCAGACATGACTTTGTATTCATTCTGGAGTAATCAAACCCAAAACCAATGACAAATGGAACACCATTAACGTCCAGGATGGCAACTTTTGGTACTCCTGTGGCCTTGGATATTGCACAAATAGTTAGCAAAGCGATAGGAGCCAGAGAACTGATCACGAGTTGCAGCATTCCATGCCTTGCAGAGACACCTAAAATGGTGAACACTCTTAGTTCATGGGGGAGCTCCTTGCATGCAGTCTCCTTTACTGGGGTGTAAAGGACTTGCAAGCTTGAATTAATTGCTGAAAACTTGACGTGTTTAATATGTTACCTTGGTCCCGTCACAGGCTTTGGGGTTGGAATGAGCAACTAATGCCATCCCTTGAATGAATCATCTACAAGTTACTGAATAGAGCATCATCCACAACCTTTTAAGCATAGGCAATTAGCATGTCTAAAATGAAGGATGTATAGGATATCTCACTCTCTATGCATAAATGTATATCTTCATGTGTCAGAAACAGCATTTCCATGTATGAAGCTTTTTAATTTGTCAATCTGACCAACAGCGGAAAACCACTCCGTGAGGATCTTCATAGTGACATAATTAGGTTTGCATCCCTGTTCTTTCATGCTAGTCATTACTTCACATGCATCATGAAATAAATTTCTTCCATAGAGACACCTGAACACTGAATTATAGGTAGCAGTGCTTGCTGGCACCTGTTGAGCTCGCATCTCATTCAGAAATGAGAGTACAGCACCAACTTCCTTCTCTTCACTGAGAAAACGAATAAGAATAGCATATATTACGCTGTTGGGTGGGATTCCGGCATCAGTCATGCTTCTGAAGATCTTCATTGCTTCATCAAGATTGCCAGCTCTGCAGTGACCATGGATCAGTGCTCCATAAGTAACCACAGATGGCTTGTAACCGCCACCAACCATCTCCTTCAGAAGCCGATCAGCAGTTGGAAAATCTCCAGCCTTGCTCGAAGAGGCTATAAGAATGTTATACGTAACTTGATTAGGCTTGAGACCCACCTTGGCCATCTCGTCAAGCAACTCCCGCATTTTATCCTGTCTCTTCTTCTTGGAGAAACCACTGATCAAAACATTGTAGCACTTGACATCAATACTAAACCCATCTTTCTGCATTTGCAATGCAACAGATGCGGCCTCTTCTACCTTCCCTGCTTGTGCTAAACCAGATACCAGAGTATGATACAAAATGGCATCTGGCTTGTGCCCTCCTCTCAACATTTCATCAAACAAGTCCATTACCTTGTTGACATTGTTTGCATGTAGGAAACCCCCTATCAGAGTACAATAAGTCACAGCATCCCCTGATAGTCCAGCGTCCACAGATCGTTGCTCACGGAAAAACTCCAATGCACCACCAATCCTACCAACCCTGCACATACCATCGACAATCGTATTCACCGTAACCATACTAACCGGCACCCCTTCCTCCTCCATTTTAGCAAACAACCGACACGACGCATCGACGTCGCCTGCCTTACAAAACCCATCAATAACGCTGTTATACGTGATAGTATTCGGAGCGCACCCGTAATCCGCTCTCATCCTCTCCAACAACGCCAACCCCTCCTCCACCCTCCCTTCCTTACACATCCCACTGACCACAACATTAAACAGCACCACACTGCTTGACCTTCTCACAACCAATTTATCGAGCAGCTTCAAGGCATCCCCGACCCTCCCCGACGTACACAGGTGGGTAAGCAATATGGCATAAGTAAACTCATCCGGCTGAACACTCCAACCCTTCATCTCCGAGAACAGCAAGTTCATCCTCTCGAACTCCCTGCTCTTCTGTAGTCCAGTCAGCAACGTGTTACACGAAGAGACGTCCACCAAGCCGCCGCCTTTCTTCACCGTGTGGACGAAATCCCACGCTTTGGAGGTAAACCCACTGCGACAGAGCTTGCTGATCAGCTGGCTGAGCTGGATGGTCCCGCGTGGGAACACCCCCGACTCCGCCATCTCGAGGAGTAAGTCGGCGCGGTCGTCGTCGAGAAGCTGGGTCTTTGCGAGCAGGGTGGTGAAGATGAGGCGCCCCAAGGCGGAGTCTTGAGGAGGCCTGGGTGTGTGGCGGAGTGCGGAGGTGGGGAGATTGGCTCGTTGGCACCATTTGAGGAGGCGAGGATTGGCGGAGAGAAGGGTATCGAGGTCGTGGTCGTGCTCGTTGCAGTTGCTGTTCCTGCTCCGGTTGGGTTTGGTTTTGGTTTCGTTTGGGTGGAGGAAGAGGTCGGCTAGGGAGGAGAGGCGGCGGGAGGAGAGTGAGCAGAGACGCCAGCGTGCCGAGGGAAGCATGGAAGGCGGGATCAAGACGAACAGGGTATGGTCGTCCGGCCTTCGAAAAGAAAAGGGTATTATAACTTAAAAAAAAATACTGATCTTATTCATCGACATTACTTTAAAAAGCAACAATGTTATAATTTAATGTCATAAAAAAGGATCATTTGACTTTACCATTTTTATCCGATGGTTTTAAGTGTGTTACGACTTCAGAGAGTAATGCATGTAGTGAAAAAATAATATGTTATAAAACTTATAATTACTTAATTATCATATATAACTTGTAAAGGTTCGTTAAATTTAATGTAATTAATTGTATTCATATAAAAATTATAAAAGAAAAATATAAATATAAAATAACGACCTTAAGGTCACCAACA
This sequence comes from Posidonia australis, assembly GCA_024699735.1. Lineage (NCBI taxonomy): Eukaryota > Viridiplantae > Streptophyta > Magnoliopsida > Alismatales > Posidoniaceae > Posidonia > Posidonia australis. The sequence goes on along the minus strand of JAMKQA010000930.1, from coordinate 6,607 downwards.
TTTGTTATTCCATACAAAATTATCTATATTTTTTTTATTCTTATATTATTTAGATTATTTTTTTCACTCTTATTTTACAATACTATTATTATTTAATTTTTTATTTTTAATTGTGTTAAATACATTTTTAATCTATTGTAAAACATACTAGAAACACAACATTTGGCACACAAAATAACATCTACCGTAGGATAGTGTCCTTTCATCTTCTTTTATAAAGATTTATATATAATATGTTATTTATTATAATATTTCATATTCATAAAGTTAAATATTACCTAAAGTGTCGAACATTTGATATTCCTTAAAAGTTATCTACATTTTTCTTTTTCCTTATATTATTTTGATTAATTTTTTTTTCACTCTTTTTACATCACTATTTTAAAAGATTTATAATATAGCATAATATCCTTTCATCTTCTTTCATATAGATTTGTATATAATATGTTATTTATTACCATATGTCATGTTTATAAAGTTAAATATTGTTTGAACATTTGATACTTCGTAAAAACTTATTTATATTTTTCTTTATCACTATACTATTTAGATCCATTTTTTCACTCCTTTTTACATCACTATTATTATTTAGTTTTTTTTTTAATTGTGTAGAATACGTTTTTAGTCCATTATCTACTCCTTTTTAAAAAAAAGAGTCTAAGGTATACCAGAAGCATAACATGAGACACACTAAATTAATATCTAATGGAGGATATTGTCCTTTCATCTTCTTTTATAAAGTTTTATATAATATGTTATTAATTACTACATCTCATGTTTATAAAGTTAAATACTTCTTTAATTTAAAGTTTACTTTTTTTAATTTAATTTTGTATTTTCTAAATAAATTATTTTATAGTTACTTTCTAATCGACAATTGAAAAACAATCAAGACTATTATTGGAATTAATATAATGCTATAGAATTATGTTTATTGATTTTAAACTATAATTTGTTTGAAAATATGTCTTTCATAGAAACGTAAAACTCATTGATATTGTACTACTTTTTAATTCCCTATTAATTAAGGATGCACAAGGTTCGGTTAGAACCAGTTAACCTAATCAAATCGAACTATTTTTTATGGTTCGATTTGATTTTGATTTGCAGAATGGTTTGGTTAGGTTCTCAAATTTTAGAACTGTTCTTAGTGGTTAAGTTCTGAGTTCTAGGTATAGTTAACCAAATCGAACCAAGAATAAATCCACACACACACAAATACACGCAAGTCTTTAAAAGGCTTAAATCCGATAATGAAACTGAAAAGTTAGGAAATACATTAAAAAAATATGGGTCCGTCATTAAGGGTTGATTCTATTAAGTCAAGGAGAGAATCTAAAAATTTTAGATGTCTACAATCTCTAGGGCAGATAAGGATTGAAGTGTTTCATCCATTTCTAGTAAGAGTTCTTGCTGAAACTTGAACTAAACCTATATGTAGATAATGGTATTTATCTTTGTTTTGAACTAACTCAAGATCTTTATTTATTAGGAGTTGAAGATTTTCAGTTGTTGAGGTTATTGAAATCGTTCTTTCCATCGTTTTAATATGATAATCTATCATTAACTTAAATGTTCCCTTAGAATAAATTTCTTTCGTTAGTACTTTACACATTTTCCGATTTAAAAGGTTTTGATCTACGTTTTCAAAAGTTTAGATGTTTACTGTTTTTAATGCTTAAGGTCCTAATATGAGTTGGAGACCTAGAGCTAAATGCCTCATTAGCAAATAGACTTCGTAGTTTAGACATTGTACAAGGAAATAGTAATTCTAGTGGCCCATCAACAAAAAATGGCTCAAAAACCCCAAGACTTATCCAAATGAGTAAACTAGAGCACCTACGACAAGAGGCATCGGACCTAAACAAACAGTTTCCTTACAATCTTAAGATACAAGCTATAAGCAAAGAAGTAACTTGGCTCTGATACGAGATGCTATAAGGATCAAGCAAGCAAGCAGACAGATTATCTGTGTGAAATGTAAACAAACAACAGAACAAGGGGATATTATTTTTATTATAGCATCATATGTACAAGGATAACATTAAAACACACACACACTGTAACATCTGTGCTTGATTTTCCATTTAATATAAACCATGGAATTTCCTGTACTATTTGTATATGGTTTGTTAATGGTTAATCTTGGTTGTGTTTGTTGGCTGTGGTCTCTCCCTGTGTTTTGTGCTCCTGGTTTTTCCCTTGTGGTGTGACTTCTTTGGCTTGTGGGTCTGTGATGCAATTGGGATCCATGTTTCGGGGTGAGACCCACTTGGATTTGAGCTTTGACCTGGTCAAGAGCCCAACCCTGCCCGTGACCCTCCTTTCCTTTCTTCTCCGTGCCCGTGACCTACGACCAGTCCTCTCCTACGCGTAAGGCCTAGTGGGAGGGTTGCTCGTCCCGTCCCCTCCGGAGCAGAGAGGCTGGCGGCTGATCGGCGGGATCCGAAGGATGGCAGGCGCGTTGGTGGCTTTAAAGGGAGGCGTGCAGCGTAGGGGTGAGGAGGAGAAACCAGAGAGAGGGAGAGATTGAGTGCAGAGGCTGAGGGGAGGCAGCACGCCGGAGGGAAGCGTGCGAGCGGGGGTAGGCCGGTGTCGTGCATCGCCGGAGCTCGAGGGCATGCGAGGCTCATCGGAGCCAGGTTCGCTTTTCCCCTCTGTTTCCCTATCCTTGTTGTGGCATGTTTAGGTTAAGGGATAATCGAGGATAATGATGTTAAAATCATGCAAAAATAGGAAAATTGTTGAGGATGAGATGAATAATGTGTTTATGTAAATATCATGTTGATTCATGGGTGTTTTGTGGGATTTTCGTGGGTTTTATTGATGCATGCTACAGTGATGCCATATTAGTCTCGTGCCTTTGTGAATTTCCGTAGAACAGCATGCTTAATGGTTTTATGTATGGATTGAGGGATTTTGAAGTAGACTTGGAAGTCTACACCCCATCTTTTGCTTGTAATTTTTGTGGTGTTTTAGAGGTGTCCGCTCCTTACTCCCACATTAAGGAGAAGAGACGACGGAGGCCGAGGAAGTTTTCTGCAATCGCAGAAAACGGTATGCCGAAATGCTCCAAGGTGGTTCCCTGGGCCACTGATTCGGATGATCGGGGCAAATTTGGTCGACCGAATCAGGGGATTTCGGACGACCGGATGATTTCGTTCGACCGTTCTGGCAGGAGACTGATAAAACTGACGAGGATTCGGAATACCGAAAGATTTTGGTCGACCGAATCAGGGATTTTCGATCGACCAGGACCCTATTTGGTATGTCGAATCAAGACACAGGACTATATTGAGAAATGCTCTGTTAAATGTTGATAAATTTGGAAAAAAGCATGATAAATGGATGAGATGCATGGAAATGATTTATGAAATATTACATGTGAACATGTTGTTTTAATGATGCTTTCCATGAATTGTGAAACATGATTTATGTGGATTAATGTAGACCCATGTGCGGGGTAATGACATGGTACAATGACCATGAATTAATGATTGGGGTTCCTTTTGAACCATAAATGATAATGTGATGCACAATGCGTGGGATTTATAAAAAGAAACTGAATATGGTTTTAAAGAGATTTATGAAATTGTAGGAACCACAGCTAGACTAGGGCTTGCCAACAGGGGTAGTGAGACCTCTAAAGATGTCAGGGACGTGTCCTTGGTTGTGGTGGCTGAGTTTACGGTCCAGGGTAGGAGCCTCGAGACTGTGGTGGTACTGTAAAACCCGGGGTATGGAAGACCCAGAATACCCTCAGTGCCGGTGCTGAACGGGTCTGGGGTTAGAGTCACTAGGTGCTCGGGTACTAGGGTGTCGTGAGGACGCACTTCGTGCTTGTACCAGTGAGGGTACATTTGAGGCTACAGCCGGGGCAGTTGAACTCCAGCGCATGGTGGTTGACCACGGTACTGCAGCGTGGGTGTGATGACATGGAATCCTCGTCAGCTGCTTGTGGTCAGGTTGATTGCCTGTGGCCAGGGTGATGCGACCAGTTTTGAGATAAGAATTGTGGATTTGTGTGTTGGACTAGTTCCTAGCACTAATTTGTGATGAATTGTGTTAATGGCTTAAATGATGCTTTACGCTGGGAAACTAAATGCAATGGTTTGCTTTCCTTGAGTAGTGTATAAAGATTTATTAATGATCATGAGTTTTTGAAAGAAAAAGAAAAGAAAGTTTTGAAATGACCTCTTTTTCGAAGTCTTTCTAACCGCATGTGTGGGTTTTGGCGATTGTGACATTCTTGAGACTTTCTAGCAGTGTTTCGCAGTTTTTGTCACTATTTTGGGGCACGTACTGGGTGACATTCCTGTCACTCACGCGTGTTTTCCTTCTTCCCTTGTTTCAGGTGCTCAAGAGTAGGTGCAGTCAAGTCTGGTGCAACCCTTTCGAGCCACTTTTGCTGCACACAGGTCTGGGTGTTTAGTTTTATTTATTTATGTGATTGCGCCCCGGGCCCGGGCGCCGATCCGACGTGGGGATCGTGTTAGAAGGGGGAGGAGGCCACAGCCACGCCCCGATGGCGAGGGCGCTAGACGGGACGAGTGGGAGAGAATTGGAGTCACTACTTGGTCTTTTATGGGAAAGACGAGGAAAACCACAAACGAATCACTAAAAGTGAATGAATGAGACACAAACATGAAGGCCAGTTGTCTACTAACCAGAGGATGCGTAAGGATTCCTATTACGCACGGGGAAGGTGTTAGGCACCCCCATACGTCCGAGAAACTTGGTTTCCTTGTCTAATTCGCTTGCTTGAGGCTGAATGAATGTTTGTTATGCCTAGATTGTGTTCTAATCATGCTGATGTGAGTGCCAAGACCAGACTGGATGGATATGTAAGACGATGTACAAAAGTTACGGTGAAATCCACATGAATTGACAAAATCGCAGAAAATCACATGAAATGACGATGTTTTTGTAAAGAACGCCTTCGAAAACCTTGTTGATGTCAGAAGGATAAAAAGTCAAGTCAACCCGTGTTCTCGGAATCATGGAAAAAGTCATGAAAATCAAAAAGGGGAAAAATAATCCGTGATGGAGTCAAATGTTAGCCCTCAGGCCTGTTAATGTACGCCCTCGGGCGATGGAATCCAAATCAAATCAGGAAAATATGAAAACATGGAATAAAGATAGTCAAATCGAATATCAAATGAAAGAACTTGAAAACAGACAGGAGAAAAATCACGGAAGAATGTATGAAAAGCAGACTTATCCAAAAAAGAGGGACTAAAGTGCAAATACAGCAAAACAATGCAAAAGTGCATGGAAATTTACCTAAATGGGTAAAATTCACTAAGGAATGCTGTAGACAAAGATTATGCGTGACTTGGTGCAATAAGAGACATATGTGCATGAATTGATGGCACTGGTGCAATTTGGTCATTTCAGTGGTCAAAAGTGATAAATGTATGCAGGGGGATAATGCATGGCCTAAGTTATGTCAAAATGTATGCCAAATGTCTAGAAGATGTTATTTGCAAGAAACATGGGGGAGAAAATCTACATAATGATGTAAACACAATAAAAGATAAACATAAGGGTTAAAATGCAAAATGCACAAAAGGAGATGTAAGGCTAAGGATCAAATCTCAATGAAAACATGATTTTTGAATAGAATCTGTGATTAAATGCAAAAAATGAGATGAAATGTGTGAAAAATATTCCAAGATATGCAACAAAACATTTAAAACCCTAAATAATGGATTTGAAATTAATCTAAGGGTCAAAATGTAAATTGTATGTTTAGGAATGATTTGATGTGAATCTAGGGACTTTTATGCAAAATTTCTGGACCTGAATGTGATAAAAATTGAGATTCTATGTTGGTCAGTGCAATTATGAAGTTTCCTGAGGTCTAAGATGCAAAATACACATGAAAAACTCATTTTTTTTAAGTTCTAGGGGGCTTAATGTAGAAGATCAGGACCAAACTGTAAAGCAAATTCCATTTTAATAACAGCCAGTGTGATTTGTAAATATTTGAGGACTCAGAATGATATTTTCACAAAGAAAACATGCTTTAAAATGTTTTAGGGGCTAAATGCAAATGTTCAGAACCTAAATGTAAGGAAAACATGTTCTAGGGACCTTGATGTGATAAAAACATGCATGAATAGGACTGCAATGCAATTGAAATTTAAATAGGACAAAAAGTGCAATTTTCACAATGCAATTTTAAATTATGAAAAGTCAAGGGTAACAAAATAAACTTTCAGGACTCTTTTGCAAAGAAATCATGAATATATGGGTCTTACTGTGAAGAAATAAAAATATATGGGAATGAAAATGAAATTAAAAATTAAACAGGAGTAAACATGCAATATTTACATAAATAATAATGAAATGAAACTTATTTAAATCTCGAGGGGCTTGAACATAAAATCACAGGACCTAAGTGTAATAAAAAAAAGGACATAAACGTAATAAAAAATGACCAGGATGTAGGAAAGGATCTGAATGCAACAACAATGGACCTGAAAGCAATTTTAGGGACCAAAAAGTAATTAAAAGGTGGACCTAAATGTAATTATTAAAAACTTAAAATAAAATAATAATAATAAACCCAAACCTCTTCTATTCGAAGATCGCCAGCGGATCA
>JAMKQA010000929.1:0-25855 GCA_024699735.1 Posidonia australis | reverse complement strand
TTAAATCACTATTCTCAATCATAAGTGGATTTGGAGCAACAAAGTCCCGTTAAAGATTCAGTGTTTTGCTTGGAAAATTCTTCATGGTGGGGTCTTGACAGATTCAGCTTTATAGAGACGTGGGTTTCATTTGGCTATTAGATGTGTCTTTTGCTTTGGAGTTATTGAGAATTTGATGCATTTTTTTTGGGATTGTACAATGTTCCGTGGGTAGTGGTGGTCTTTGATTGGAAGAGGGGCATTGTATCAGTTTCGGGTTGGCTCTGTGACAGATTTCTGGGAGGTGTGGGCATCAAAAGGGAGGTGGCATGATTGACGAAAGAGATGATGGGCTGCTATCCCTCATGTGGTGTGGTGGGAGGAACCGTTGAAATTTTCAGGACAAAAGTCTTTGCTTGGAGAAGAATCGGGATTAGAGTGATCACTTCTGTTGTGGAATGGATTCTGTCTGTGTGTAAACGCCCAACAAGGCTATGATGCCAAGATGCCTCAATAACCTTGATGTAACCCTATTGCATCCATGTAAATACATTATTTTCTATGGTATCTCTTTAGTTTATTCCCTTAACCCCAGTTCATTTTTTCTTTCACATTATTATAAATAATTTGTTGCATTCTCATCAAGGTTTGCCCAAGCTTTTCATTTTGTTTACTTGAAGCATATCTATTAAATTCCAGTTCATTAGTGTGTTTTTCATATATTATTATGTCATGAATGTCTATGTTCTTTTTCAAACTATCATAGTATGGTTTTTGACGTTGTTATGTTTGTGTTGTCCTTAGAGGTGATTGGAGAAATCTGGCATTCAAAGAATATAACCTCACAGCTCGTGCTCCACCTATTGAGACAGGTTGCTTTCATCCTCTGCTCAAGGTAGTATTGCCTTGATAGTTAGGTAACTTTTATGAAGCTCTTGAACCACATGAATTACTATAACATAAAAACAAGATAAATAGTTAAAACCAGGTTGTTTTAGATTGTTTGTACGTTTCATGGTTGTTTTTTGAAAAGATGTTTGTTTATGGTAAATAAACTTGATATTTGATTTACTAAGAATAATTAGGCTGCACATGGTTTGGGTTGAACTTGAATCACACGTTTCACCCAGCCCAATCATCTTTTGTTTCAAAAAGATAAGGATGGAACTAATCAATTCATGGGAACTAATTAAAACCATAAGTTTTATGGGTTTGATTGGTTTGGTTATTGATATAGGAATTTGTTCCATTATCAATCATTGTCTTGTGCCTGCTGATTTTTTGTTCCTTCTGTTTTTTGTTTCTTTGTTTTCAAACTTGTCTTCTTGCTAAGATTTTTACTTTTCCATTGCTATGATTATCTGGTGCCTGCTGATTTTTTGTTCCTTTTGTTTTTTGTTTCTTTGTTTTCGAATTTGTCTTCTTGCTAAGATTCTATTCTTGTTTTGTTGGCAACATGAATTCTTCTCCTCCATTGGGCTTTATAAAAGATGGTGTCTTCTGACATTATTTATGATCTCATCCTTTTTCACTGCATGATCTACATTAATCATGTAAATTTTTGCCTGTAAAACTGTTTCTTGTCCATCAACACAAATATTAATATGAAAAAAAACCATAAACAAATAATTTTGAAAGAAAATTCAATTATGACATAATGCTTTGTTCTTCATGTTTTGGAGCTCAGTGATTGAGGATGATGAACAATATATTGAGAAATATGTGCTGTAGATATAGTTTATAATAATTTGGCTTGTTTCTTCTGAATTGTAAACAAATAATTTTGAAAAGAAAATTCAATTATCACATAGTGCCTTGTTTATGATGTGGTGGAGGTTGTGATTGAGAATGATGGATAATATGTGAGAAATATTTTTTTTCGAGCAGTAATATATTGAGAAATGTGTGCCATACAGATGGTTAATGGCAATTTGGCTAGTTTCTCCTGTGCAGTAGATCTAAACACAAACCCAGCCAAGTTGATTGGGTCAAAATCTAAATTATTCTAATCTATCTTTTCCCCATGTTGGTTTCCATATCTTTATCCTTATCTTTTGTAATGTTTTAATGTCCACATCAACCGGATATTTGGTGCTCATTGGCAGAAGATCAGTGACTTAGACACGATTTCGAGACACACCAGGAATCTGTAGATATTGGTCACATGTTGAGCATTGGTAATGATTGTCACATATGGTACTGTCTATTTTTAAATGTTGGTTTTGTGTTGAACTTTGATAAGTTGAAAAACAGCTACGTATCGGCAAAATGTTGATATGTTGGTATTGTTTGTGGAAAAATAGTTAAAAAAAAAATCTACCTTTGTTTTTTAAACTTTTATGTCGATATCGTGTTGAAGTTGTATTGGTAAATTGAAAATAAGATACATGTTGGCTAAATTTTGACGACACATGTCGACATTTGGTACTATGGGTACTATCAGCCAAATATCAAAGACGTTGGCTAGAAATGATAGAAAATTGTCCATGTTAATAGGCATGCACCCTTACCCATAGAAGTTTGCCATGCTTCTCCAAAATTTTAGAGGTTTAATTCCCACCATACTTTGGTGTTTTTGTTACTGCCATCTTTCCATCTTATCTGTTTCCTCTTTTATCTTCTTTTTGCTTCCTCTCTTTTTTGTTGGTATAAACACACACCAATGTATATGTATTTATGTATTCTGTATTACATACAGGTTATGTTATACTTAATCACCTTCCCAATGTTATCTCATTTGTCAAGGACCCAAAACTCCAAATTTTCTCCTAGAGAGAAGCATTTTTGAAAGTTCATAGAATTCCAGGGGAATTTTAGTAAATCATTCGGCATGTTAGAATAATGTTTGCTTCACATGAAGTAGACTCTGGTAACTGTGAGTGCACCTTACACATGATTACATGTAAAATAAACATTTACGTTTGATGGTAAGTATTAAAATGTTACTGCTGTATACACGATAAGCTTTTGGTAAACTATATGAAAGCAAATAATAGTTACATTGAATATTTTAACTTTTACATGTTTATTGCTTTCTTCACCTCAGGTGCGGCAGCAAATCATTTCCATCTTCCTTGAGTTGGGGTACAGGCTTGCATCTGTTGTTGATTGCAATTGATTTCTGCATATTAAATGTTGTTCTTCATGCATTTTTTTTCTTTGCAGTTTTGTGGAAATGCCTACAAATAAATATGTTGAAAGTAGGTAAATGATCTTCTCATCTCAGCATTTTACTTTCACTTGAATTGTTGCACCATGGTACAAGAACGTAAAATGTATTGCAGCTTTAGCTTTAATATGTTTTTGAAAGTTTATTCAGCATTTTTGGCTGAATTATGTGGACTGTAGGACAGCATTAGGTGAACACAATTTCCTAACACATACTTCATGCATGAACTCTTGTATGCAAAGATCAAGATTAAATGATTATATTCAAAATATGAGAGGATTAAGTAGTTGAAAGGCATAAATGAAATCTATTCCATGTTAAAAAAAAGATTAAATGTTGATGTATAGTTCTATGCTCTGCTATTTGGCTTCACATTGTCATGCTTTATAGTTGTGAAGTAGAATTTTGTTTTACATATCTGATATTTCTTTTGATTTGCCTTTTGCTTGCATGCAAAGGTTCTACCTATTTTGCCATTTTGAGATGCATCTGTTATTTTATCTTATTGTCCAGTTCATTGTTTGGAAGCTTTGCAAAAAATTTCAAATGTGTTCCAATATTTGTTCTTGTTTACAAATTGTTTACCAAATGTTGTTGTATCATATTCTGGTTGACCTATTTTGCTGGCTTTTCCCTTTTAGTCTACTTCCAATTTATTTTCTTTCTCAGAATGAATAAAGGGTCAATCACATCTAATGTGAATCAGGCCAACAAAAATAATAGAATGGTTGCCTTCATTTTGTTAATTATGACAATCTAGTAGGTTTTTTTGTTAAAATCTGATGCATTGTTTCATCCGCAAATAGGTATTTTATTAAGGGTAAGACCAGTTGAAGAGCGACAAAATGAACATTTTTCTAAGAACCATATTACCGACTAATTCCCAAGTCTTCATTCTGAGAACTCTTACTATTTATTTAGCCTTTTGTGTCTCTTAATCTCCAACTATTTTTTCTCCTTTTCTTTCTTCTTGCAAGCATCTCCGAGCACACCATTCTTTTTCTCGATTTGTTCTATTTCTTTAATTGCGTTGTTTGTTACCTGTCTTCTATCCATTCTCTTGTTTGTTCTTTGTCTAGTCTTTCCCATCCTTCACATCTTGCAATATTCCTATTGATAAGATTGATTTTATATTGGCAGCTTTTGGAATTTTGATGCCTTGTTTCAACCACAGCAGCATCCTGCTCGTGATTCTCATGATACCTTCTTTCTTAAAGGTCTGTAGTTCCTCTCTTGCAATCTTAATTTTATTTCTTAGTTAAATATAGCTGATTACAATAATTTACATGGTTCTGTTTCAGTTCCTTCTACTACAAGACAGCTACCTGAAGAGTATCTTGAGAGGGTTAAGAATGTTCATGAATATGGTGGTTACGGCTCAAAAGGGTACCTTCAATTGAAATAAATAGTGCCCTATGGATGTGAAAAGTTTCTTATAGAGTATTTTACAGGTACCGATATGAATGGAAAAGAGATGAAGCAGAAAAAAACTTGCTTCGCACACACACTACTGCAGTTTCATCAAGAATGCTTCAAATACTTGGTGGTCAGGTAGTGATCCTTTCGTTGTCTTGCTCGTTAGAAACGTCAGAATAGAAAAGTGAAGGAGATGAATGGAGCAAGGCTCAAGCTAGTGTGTACATAGCATACCCACCTACGTTGTCACAATAGAGAAACAATTGTCATTCATGACATTATTAAAATGGTCTGCTGTTTGATCCTTTGATTAGCTTATGTAATGCAAATGAGTATACACCTACTTTGTCACCATAGAGAAACAGTTATCATTCAACACCTTAGTAACGATGTGTGCCTTTTGTTCATCTGATGTAGCTTATGTATTGCAAATCTTCTTGCTCACTATTGTATACTGTACAAAGTAAACAACCTTGATATGCATGTTTCTTTCATGAAATAATGCGTTCCTAGTGATAAAGATAACAGTTTGATTGTTACAACTTCTTTCCCTTACTGTCTAATTATTTGGTAACATTGTCAACTCAGGAAACCTTTAGTCCCATGAGATATTTCTCAATAGATCGAGTTTTCCGCAATGAGGCAGTGGATCGTACTCACCTTGCTGAATTTCACCAGATTGAAGGTCATCATCTCTTACTCTGGAGATATTAAACTTCAGTTATTCTGATGTTTACACTCTTATATCTTGTATAATGCCGTCAAGCAGTTATCTAAAACCTCTAGTTTCATCAATCAGGTGCAGTTTGTGATAGAGGTCTCACCCTTGGGGACTTGATTGGAGTTTTGAGTGATTTCTTTAAGCGGCTTGGTATCTCATTCCACCTTTTATTTCCTATAATCATGTTTTTCTCCTGTACTCTTGAAATTGCAGTAAGTTTTGTTCTTGTATTGCTGATATTAATGCATCCATGGTCAGCAGAAGAGGAAAATTATTTTATAGAAGAAATTCCCACGTGCTCACTGTGCAGCCTCTAGACTGAACTTGTCATTTCCTTAAATCTTCTTACTCCTGGTGGCTTTCTTGCCTGTCATCCAGGTATGTCCAAGTTGAGATTCAAGCCTGCTTACAATCCATATACAGAACCAAGCATGGAAATTTTCAGGTTACATTCCATTGGTTGTATTTCTTTGTGAATCGGTTGTATTAATTATTTTGCATGTTAGGAGCGGATTTCCTACGGCAGGGTAGCTTTAACATTTGTTCTGAACTGTTGTTATCCAGTTATCATGACGGTCTGAAAAAATGGGTGGAGGTCGGGAACTCAGGAATGTTTAGGCCAGAAATGCTTCGTCCAATGGGACTACCAGAGGATGTTACCGTCATTGCATGGGGCCTCTCCCTTGAAAGGTAAATTAAAAATTGTTTAATAGTTAGGCTCATTGAAGTTTTGCTATGTTTAAGATAAATCATTATTATTGCAGTAGTTCTGGTTTAAATTCGTTTGATTTTCTCTTTTTATAATTAAGATATCTTTGAGCTCTCTGGTATTTGCATATGTTATTAAAATTTCACTTTTTCAAGTAACCAAGATGTTTCCTGAACATTCACTCGGTATTAGCTTTCATGGAGATGTTTGTCTTATATATTTAAAAGCATGTATAAACTGGAGGTATTGTTACTGATGGCTAAACAAGCATAGAATCCCTGATGGAATGATCGCAGTGAACCACTCGGTAATCCAACCAGAACCAAGGTTTAAAGTACATATGAGGCATAACAAGGGCTTTTTACGTTTCCATAGTAAGGTGTATGCCTCAATTTTTTTTCAGAAAATATTAAATTTGACTATAAGTTATATTATATGCTAAATTAAATCAATATATTAGAAAATTACCAAAAATATCTACTAGATTAATAGAGAATAATCATATGTATTGTTATTAGGTCAAGATTTACATATAAATAGTATAAGATGTAAATGGATATCTAAATATCCTATTACCTTATTATGCTATCTAATATACAATATTCTTGTAGACTCAACACTCTCCTTCAAGTTGGAGTATATATATTAATTATGTTCAGCTTGTTATAAAAAAAACAAATACTTTAACACTAAGTCTCTTAATAAAGATGTTTGCACATTGATTAGAGGACTTTGTGTATGAAGTAGAGATAATCTCTTGCAGTACCATCTCTCTAACAAAGTGACAATTCACCTTTATATGCTTAGTACGTTCAAGAAAGGTGGGATTGTTGATAATGTAGATGGTCGCTTGATTGTCACAATACATGAATATGGGAATAGCAACAGAAATATCTAGCTCAGTCAAGAAAAAGCGAAGTCACATCATCTCACAAGTAGTCTGAGTCATAGATTTATAGATTCAACACTCAATCTAGATACAACACTTTGCTTCTTACTCTGTCATGTAACCAAGTTTTCCTTAACATAGATACAATATCCAAAAGTTGACTTCTTATCTCCTCTGTCGCCTGTATAGTTAGAGTTTAAATAGGCTTTAATCTGTAGATGATCATTTTTCCTATAAATCAATTCTTTGTCTGGAGCCTTCTTAATGTAGAACAATACTCATGAGACTCTCAACCAATGAACTGCTCTTGGTTCCTGCATAAATTGGTTAAGAATCCCAACAATAAATGTAATATCTGGGCGAGTAATAGTCAGATAGATCAATTTTCTAATCAGTCTCCTATATTCAATTACAGAGGTGAAGAATTATCCCAAAAGTCTAAGTTCTAATTAAAGGGAGTAGTCTCAGGCTTACATTCCAAGAGACTTATTTCTCTGTGACAATACCATTCTGTCCCTCGCATGAGTAAACTCAATACCCAATAAGTATTTTGGTTTGTCCAAGTCTTTTGTCACGAAATGCTTTTGCAAATAATCCTTTATCTTTTGAATGTCGGTAGCATCACTACCTGTCATAAGAACATTATTCACATACACAGTTAGAATCACATAGCCATTCTCGGTCTGTCTGTAGAAAACTAAATAATTCACAGCACAATGTTGAAAACCATAAGTAACAACAATACTGCTGAACTTCTCAAACCAGACTTGTGGATTTTGTTTCAGACCATAAGTTACTTTCTTGAGAAGACATACTGGATTCTCTCCCTGAGCAACGTATTCAGGAGGTTGCTTCATATGTACTTGTTCAACAAGATTGTCATACAGAAAAGTATTTTTCACATCTAGTTGACAGCTCTTGATAGTAATGGATAAAATAATCCTAATGGAATTCAACTGGGTAATAGAAGAGAATGTTTCAGAATAATCAATGCCATACTCTTGTGTGAATCTTCGTGCTACCAGACATGCTTTGTACCTGTCCACTATACCATTAGGTTTGTATTTAATAGTAAACACTCATCTGCAAGTAACTACATTGGTTCCTTTGGGTCCAGGAACTAATGTCCACATCCCTTGGAACACGTGAACATGCATTTCTTTATCCATAGCTGCCTTCCACTTGGGTAGTAATATTGTCTTTTGGTAGTTCCTAGGAATTGACTCAGAAGTAATAGGCAAGGTAAATGCATGGAAAGTAGGATGAAGGCGATCATAGTTAACAAAATGGGAAATGGGATGTATAGTGAAGGCTCGTGTACCTTTCCAAATGGTAATAGGTAAATGAGGTCTGTGGGTGGTAGAGCTGTAGATGATGAAAAAGCTGTCTCTAGGCTGACATGATCGTCGTTGGTATACCTGTCAGATACCTCCTTTCCTGTCTTATATGCATCATTAACATTAATATCTTCAGATTCAACAATACAAGGTAAAATATATTTTCAGACAATGATGGGATAGTATTAAGGAATTGTTGATTTTTTAAGAATGTAACATGAGTAGAAATAATGTATTTCCTAGAAGCAGGAATGTAGTAACGATAACCTCGTTGAGTACGAGAGTATCCTAGGAAAACACAATGACAGACCTTGGAGCAAGTTTATTTAAGTTAGATGTCAAATCTAGAACAAAAGCAACATAATTAAATGCCCTAGGAGGGAGTGGAAAAATATCTACATCAGAATGTAACTTCCTTAGTGGAATCCACTCCCCTAAGTGGAGTGGATGGCATATGATTGATGAGATATGCAGCTGTCTTAGATCATAGATACTTGGAAATATGTATCTCAAGCATAAGTAATTGGACAACATCAAGTATATGACGATGTTTGTATTCGGTTATATCATTTTGTTGAGATGTATGTAGACAAGATGTTTGCAGTATAACACCAAGAGATTCACAAGAATGACGAAGATTTGCTTGAGTAAATTCCAAGACATTATCGGTGTAAAGAATTTTAAGACAGAATATTGATTCATTATTTCCATGAAAATTTGTTTGATAACATCAAGAGAACATTAACTTTATCTTTCAACAAGTACACCCATGACACATGTGAAAAGTCATCAATAATGACAATGTAGTACTTATAACTAGACACAGAAGGTGTTCTGGTTGGACTTTATATATTACAATAAATTAAATCAAAAGGACTTTTACTACGAACTAAATGAAGATTACGAACGGTAACACAATAGTGCTTACCTAATTCACAATATTCACACTGAAAAGACAAAATAGATAACCAGGGAAGAGATTACTGCAGTTTCTAATGAGACGAATGACTCAACTAACGATGTCATATGAGAGATGGTTCTACTGTAGAAGTCAACGATGCAAGACTTTGAGGTATCTCGTCTTTGACAAGTAGGTAGACTCCTTGGCCTTTCTTACGTCCTAAATTAATTCTTTTTTCCGTTTGCAGGTCCTGAAAGGTACAGTGAAAGGGAAAGAAGGCTACAAAACAATTAAGATATTTAGTAATAGAGTTAATTGATAAAATGTTAACTGGAAATTCAGGTATATAAATGACTTTGTCTAATGTTAACTGAGACGTAGTAAGGCTTGTCTAGAAACATGATAGGTTCGACCATCTGTAATAGAAACTGACCTAATGCTTAGTAATTGGGATATACGAGAATAAAGGTCACGACTGCCTGTTATGTGGGAGGATGTCTCTGAATTAATGATCCAAGAAGACTAATAAACTAGAGATACTAGTAGTGGAAGCAGTGGTATGTAAGGTCATAGCAGTAGAAGACTGAGTCTCTTTAAACTGAAGAAACTGAGCGTACTCCTCTTGAAAAAGCGTCATTGATGATGTATTGGTAGTAGGAGCAGTTGCACGTGTACTCTGTACCTCTGTGGAAACCTATGCCTAGTTTAGCTTCCTAAATTTCTCCTAATAATGATCTGATCTGTGGTTAGTGTGATCACAGTGCTCACATAGAGTATGACCTTTACTATCTGTCTATCCTTGTCCTCCTCAGTTAGAGCCACGAGCACGACCATGACCATGAGGAGCAGTCATGGCAGAATGATCTAGGGTAGACGTGGATACACCAGTAGATATTCGGAGAATCTTAGCAAATGTGTTCTTCAATCTGGGAGTAGAATGAGTATCAAGAATCTAACCCTAATATGAGATGAGAGATCCGAAGTTAATCTAGAAAGATAGGCAACAACTGTAAGTTCCTTACGATACCGACGTTTCGTAGCAATTTAAGATGTAAGAGGTTGATACAGATCAAGTTCATCCAGAAGAGTCTGAAGTGAGCCAAAGTGATCTTATATTGAATTGTCCCTCATTTTCGGTGAAAAAGTAAACTCCGATAAATATTCTTTTTACAGTCATACATCTGCTTCAAGGTATCCCAGATCTTCTTTGCAGGTTTTAGAATCATGACACTTTGAGCCACTATGGGTTCGATGTTATTGATCAACCAAGAAATAATAGCAGAGTCATCTGCAAATCAGTCTTCATATGTGTTGTCCTTTATATAAGGATGAGGCTGAGTCAAAGTATCTGAGCTTGCGGTGAGCAACGAAGAATGTTTCAAAACTCTATGTTCACAATAAATAGTTCTTCCAGTTGAGTTTTTCAGAGGTACCACTCAAATTCTTGATCAAAGATTTCCTGAAGGTCATGCTGAATAATACAATTCAGATCTGAAACTCAATGTTATTTAGGTGCAAAGATGTAGAAATACACTAGAAACCTCTAAGAAATAGTTACCCAGGTGGACAATAAGAACCACCCTCAGTATTGGTAGAAGAACGTAGTCATCACTCTTTTTATGAGCAGTTCAGCAGTAGTAGTAGCCATCAGAACGCCTGTTGGTGGTAGTAGAAGAGGATTTCCACACTCCTCTCACATGTATCTAGGCAAAGGAGATGGCGGAGGAGCCGTCGGTGACGGAGAAGGGGCTAAATGCCCTTTACCATTGCTGGACAAGCTTGGAAAGGGCTTGTTGGCGGAGATCAGGGCCTGAAAAGGCCTATCACTGGCGAGAGAGGTTGTTGGAGATCTAATCTGTGGTAGGAGACGTCAGGGGAGGGTTGAGCACGGTCGGATGGCACCGGAGGAGGGCTTGGAGGCCCTTGTCGACGGCAAAAGGCCTGTTTGGAGCTTTTGCTGACGTCAGCTGGAGCTTTCAGTGGTGGAGGAGTCGTCAGAC
Source organism: Posidonia australis (assembly GCA_024699735.1). Taxonomy (NCBI): domain Eukaryota; kingdom Viridiplantae; phylum Streptophyta; class Magnoliopsida; order Alismatales; family Posidoniaceae; genus Posidonia; species Posidonia australis. Next base: position 14,734 of record JAMKQA010000929.1, on the reverse strand, counting down.
CTTGCATGTGTTAGAGAAGGGCTTGAAGGTCCCTGTCGACGCCGGAAAGCCTGCCTGGGGTGTCTGTCGGCATCTGCAGGGGTTCTCGGTGGGTCTGCGGGGGTTTCCGATGCTGGGGAGAGGTTGTCGAAGGTGTGTCGACGCTGGAGGTGGTTGGATATGAGGCTGGAGGATGAAGGTGGTGGTTGGAGTCTAGGGTTTCAATCTATGCTCTGGTATCATGTTAGATTAGGAGAGAATAATCATATGTAGTACTATTAGGTCAAGATTTACATATAAATAGGATATGATGTAAATAGGTATATAATTAGATATCTAAATACTTTATTACCCTATTATGTTACCTAATATAGAATACTCTCATAGACTCAATAATATCCATGTTATTATAAAGAGTAAACATTGAATCTCAACATTCTAAAGTGGTTCATCAACAACAACTTGGTCAAGTGGTAAAACCTCCTTGCTATCATAAGCATGGTTTTAAGTGTTGGTTTTGTTGTAGACTTTGCTAAGTTGAAAAGTAGACACATATTGGCAAAATATTGGTGTGTTGGTGGAAATGTAGTAAAAGAAATTACCTTTGTTCACAAAATTGTCATGTTGGTTTTGTGTCGATGTCAACATTCGATGCGATGGTTGTAACAAGTGGTTGGGAGTTTGAATCCCATGGACGTCAAAATATATAGTATTTTGTATAGTATCTCTAGTATTGGTTGTGGAGGGTTTTCATCATCTTAGCTATTGTTGTAAAAGGCGTCAAAAGTTTATCATAGGATGTCAAATATAATCAACAAGCAACTTATGACAAAAAAAGACTAAGCCTTTACTAACACCATGGTGGCAAACTTCAATGCGTGTCGACGAAATATTGTCGACATGTGTCGATTTGTTAAATTAGGAAAACGAAATTTGCTGGTATGTCGCAAAGTATTAGATTTTGGTCGATATTTTGGTGCATATCGGTGAATGTCAGTGGGCGTCGGTGGATGTTGAGTATTTTTTACGTTATATCATTACGTGTCGGTCGACATATCTTTAGAAATCGACACGCACGGCATGACTTTAAATCTATTACTTTCCTTCTTAGATTACCTGTGCCTTCTCCCTTGTCCTCTCCTTCTCTCCTCAAGGTTCTCCAGCAGTCGTCTAATTATTTCCTGCATCCTGTTGTCTTGTGTTCTTGTTGTCCAACCATCTCTGTCAGTTCGTCCTTGCTGTTCAACCTTCTCTTGTTGTCCAACCATCTGTGTCGGTCCGCCCTTGTCGTGCAACCATCTTCTCCAATCCGCCCTTCTTGTTCAGCCATCTTCGTCTGTTCGCCCTTGCTGTCTAGTCATCTTAGCTGATTTGCTCTTGTCGTCTAGCCATCTCTTGTCGTCTTGTGTCCTTGTTCTTCACCAATTCTCAACTTGGTTTGTTTGCCATCAAAATCTCAAACCATCCCTTTCTTTTATTATTATTACTTTTAAAAGCTTTTATAGTCCAATTGGCTTGTCTCGAACCATTTCTTTCTTTTTCTCTTTTTTTTTTTATAAAAAGCTTTGCCATTCATTCCATTCTTTTATTATTATTTTTAAGGCCTTTATCATTCGAAACCATCCTTTTCTTTTATCTTTTTTAAAACTTTGCCATCCAAGTCTTGAATAATCTCCTTGTTTTTTTTAAGTTCACATTTTTGTTTTGCAAATGTAAAATTTGTTTGATGGATTTCTCATATATTTCAATATGGGATTCAAAGATGTATAATGTTTCTTAAGTTTGCATGTAGATCTTAGGTATAAAGTATAAACCTAGATCTTAGTTAGATCTAACATAATATTACATAGATCTAAGTTTTTTTTCAAGTTATTTTATTATTTTGAATCTTGATGATAATAACTTGATATATATTTATATAAATTTTTTATATGTTATATAGATCTAACTTAATAATCATGTTTTTACATAGATTTAAGGTTTTTATATATATCTAAGGAATTTTCATGTTTATTTCGTAATTAATTAAAAAATAAAGATTTAATCTAATAATATTTTAGTTTATCACATAGATGATATATTTAACCTAATAAACATAGATCTAACCTAATAATTTTATAGTATCAGTAATTTTTTTATAATTTAAAAAATAGAATATTTCATAATTAATTAAAAAATCAGGAAAAATTGAAAAAAACCAAGAATGATTGTAAAAATTAGGAATAATTATACTCAATGTATTTCTATTTGCTAGATCTTAGATTTTTGCATGCAATTTCATTTTTTTAGGTGATTTGCAATTTGAAAGACTTTTGTAATTTGATTTGTTGGTTTAATTTTATTATCTTTAATTAATACTAATCCAATGCTAAAAGTGTGTCTGTAATCTGTACTACTTTAGTATTGTTATACCACTTTTATATTATACCACAAAATAGTATCGTTTAAAGCAACTCCCATTTAAACCTCGTTTTTTTTAAGTTCACATGTAATCTTAGATATAAAGTATAAACTTAGATCTTAGTTAGATCTAAAATAATATTATGTAGATTTAAGGCTTTTTCAAGTTTATTTTATTGTCTTGAATCCTGATGTTAATAACTTGATATATAATTATGTTAATTAGTAATTCTTTATAATTTTTTAGAAAATTAGAATATTTCATAATTAATTAAAAATAGAAAAAAAACAGGAATGATTGTAAAAAACACTAAAACATGTAGAAAATTAGAAAATATTTGAATGTATTATTTCATTAAATTAATGACAATTATTATTCGTTTTCAACTTTCATAATGTTAAATTCCTCAGGATCTGAAAGTAGTGGAGGTTGTAGTGATATTAGGGTAGTTAAATCAGAAGATTAAAACACAATACAAATACTGTAATAAGCAAATGAATAGTAGAGGAATAATAAGATTAAAGCAATACTTTATTGGTGGATACAGTAATGTAGTTAAATGTAAATTGTGTCTATCAGTAGTTTTTACTCAAATGAGAGAGTTATTAAAGGTCATTAAAGCAAAAAAAAATGATAAGAAGAGAAGAAAGGTTCAACAAGATTTTCTTCAATGAAGATATTTTTGGTACTATTTCCATAATAGATTAAGATGATATGGTTTATCTTGCTTTTCTGGTGCTATTTTATTGGCTTTAATGAGGTCACTTAAGTATTATAGTGGTAATTTGATTTGCCTAGGAGTTACTTGATTTACAATAAATTATATTATTCTTCAAAGCATGATTGATTGAAAAAATAGACTGAAGTATATGTTTAATTTGTTATAGTGACATAAATACCATGAGAGTTAAAGTCTAATTGGCAGGAGAGTAAATTCAAATATAAATATTATAAATTTTTAGGAGGATTGTCGAAAGGTTATAAATATTATGAAATTAGTTTCGAAGGTCCTTCAGTTGGTGAATAGTGACTAAAAGTCACTTTCATCTAAGTTTTATCTCAAAATTATAGATTGATTGAAAAAATAGACTGAAGTATATGTTTAATTTGTCATAGTGGTATAAATACCATGAGACTGAAAGTTTAATTGGTAGGAGAGTAAATTCAATTATAAATATTATAAATTTTTAGGAGGATTGTCGAAAGGTTATAAATATTATGCAATTAGTTTCGAAGGTCCTTCGGTTGGTGAATAGTGATAAGAAATCTACTATAGGTTTCTTATATGAGACTGTGAGATTGACGAAAGATACTGTGATTGATGTAACATATAGATCATCTAAGGTATATCTCAAAATTATAGATGAAAGATGGTTTAACATGTTTCTTCATGCTTTACATAAATTTAGTAAGCATCTACATTCTTGTTTTTCATCGTTATGTTTCATTTGTTACATAATTGTTTCCTAAATGAGTTTTTTTTATCAATGTAGTATATTATTTGAATCCGTAGTTCCAATATAATTATCAACTTAGTAGCCGTATTGATTTATTAACATCTGTTAAAGATGTGATCAAAAAATTAAAGCCTAACGTCAATATCTAAGTATAAACTCTCAATGAAATAACGTACTTTCAGGATAAACTTTTGTTATTTGGAGAACCTTATACGATACGTTTTTGGAAGACAATGACTTCAAGTAATGTTTTTAATATCATTTCTTTTATTTCATAATATTATTCCATAATATAGCTTATAACTAAATATCATATTCAAGTGAACGATGGATGTTAAATGAAACAGATGTTCCTAATTTGAGAAATATTACTGTAAAAGTTTATCTCAAACAACAATATTTGGTTGTGAACGAAGTTGGAGTATATTCAACTTTATTCATATAAAGAGAAGAAATAGATTAGGTACTCTGCAAGGTTGAACAACTTGATATTTGTGTACTATAACATGCGGTTGAGAATAAAATATATCCAAGAGAGAAAGAGGAAAAAGTCTATATGGATTCAATAGATCTTGCATATATTTATAATAAGGACGAAGAAGAAGATCTTATATTTCAATGGTTGTAAGAAAATAGTGAATCAGTTCTAGATGATCATATTCTAGAATTCTTAGTGAAATGGACATCGATGTAGAAGAATATATGAGTTCATTAGATACTTAGTATCTCGTGGAAATACTTAAGGCTTAAATGGTGACAATGGCACAGATGATGATGATGGCACATCACCACTAGACGATGATGATGGTAGCATTGAAGATGCAATCCCACTTATAACAGAAGAGCGATAGAGAGAGACTTAGAGTCAGAGGCTATTTAGCTCATATACTGGAAAAAATACCTTCACACATGTTATACAAGACGAGTATCATGGAATCTAGTTAGAAATTCATTATTGATGAAGGAGTCGTCGTGATCAATAACTACTAGAGGAAGACTCCTGGAGCATTCATACAAGAGGATTTTTGTTAGACTTACTTGATTCTTTAAGTATTCATGATCCTAGAGATCATTATGATTATAGCTCTTATGAAGGTGGTTCTGTTGGATAAACAGATTATAACATTGAAAGCGATTGGACAAGAATTATATCTTCTTGTACTTCAAGCAAACAAACTGGATGGGATATAAGTTCATTGTTTCATTATGCATCTCCTTCCACTTGAACGTCCTTTAAGTCAGTCTTACATCCTTGACAATCTCAATAAATTCCTCAGCAAGTATGTATAATTCTACAATATCTACCAACAGAATTCTTAATACAATTGTTAGTGTCACAATATCACTACTACATCAATGAATACTAAGCATATTATAGTCATGTCTTGGAACAACTACGTGTTGTGAAAAGAGTTCCAAGTTCGACAATAAATTTATCAAGAACACAATATGATTGATGTACAAAAAGAATATTTTGATCAATCAAGACATTTTTCATGGTATTTCGCATATATAAGGGTTACTTTTCTGAATATTTTTATTTTTAAACATTTATTAAGTATTTTTACGTATTATTTATACTTTAGGATAATTGTATTAGATCCATCTAATGTATTTTAATGTGATACGTCTTGAGGAAGTTGATCTAAAGGTTCGTTTGGTAACGATTATTAGAACCAGCTTATGAAAAAAAAATGCTTATTCCTGAAAAGTTGAACCAAATAGTTTTTTTTAAGTCAAATTATTTCAATACGTTAGTTTTTTGTTTGTGTATAAAAACTTTCAAATAAGTCGATTATAAAAAGCTACGAAGACTAATTTTTTTTAAAATGTTATGAGAATAATCAGTTTTTCCATAAGCATTACCAAATGCTACCTAAGTAGTATAAGATATAGATTATTGTTTATTTTAACTTATCTTAGAGTTTTAAATCAAAATTTAAAGTTTTTTTGATCATTTCCATTGACTTTCGTAAATTTGTCATGTTTTCATTGATATTTTAATTGATGTCCGATATGTTTTCTATTTTTATTAGACCGAAGTTTGAAATGAAACAGATGTTTAATTCTAAGGTTAACACTAAATTAGATTAAATTGTTTCTTGTTAAATAACGAATAATAATGTGATTGTAGCTCTTATGAACCTTAAACTTGTAGATTATATTGGAAGGAAGTTTAATTGAATTATCTTGCTTTTAGAAATTAAATAGAAGATTACCATTGTGTTTCTTTGGTAAAAGATCCTTACACTTCAATAACCATTGTGATTTCTGTTTACCTTTTTTTCTTTCTCTTTGGCCTATCTTCTTGACAAGCATTTTCCCCTGTAGTGCTCTCCCTTTTGGTTTTAATGAAATCATGACATTACTGCTAAAAAAACATGACAATAATAGAAACAGTTGCATTATGACAAGCAAGAGGCCTCTCTTTTTCATTTTACTAAAACCAAGGAAATTGCAATAATATTTGCACTTTCCAAGGAAATTGTTATATGAATTTCAATAACATTGGTAGCAAAAGGAAAAAAATAAAGGAATGACTTAAATGCCCTTGCTTAATGTTGGCTAAGTAGCCCTATTATACGGCTTAAGCCTCACATGGTTGAGGCATGAGGTTCACGCATGAGGCATGAGCTTCAACTTGTCTGGGTACGCCTCACCAACAAGCCAACAGCTATTGTGGTGGAAGCCTGGAGGGAAAAGATTGCTTCTCACCTTGAGGCATTTACCCTTTTTCCTTGAGGATTAAGCCTTCTCAGTTTATGAAAGGAACATTTATGTACAGCAGTTGGGCCAATATCATCCAAATGCTTGTGAATGTGACTTGGATGGTCTTTGAGAAATGGTTCAACTAAAAAATATCAAGTACTAATATTTGTTGTAGTTGCAATTCTACAACTGCTTCGTAATTTAAATTGTCTTGTTAAGTAACAGCAACGACTGCAGAACCTTAATTTGACCTTTGTCTGATCCTTTTTTAATTTGACAATGAATTGTCTGGTAATATGATGATGGGAGTTATCTGGACTGCGAAATTGCATTATTTACTCTTTTAATTGGATCACTGTTAGATACTTTTGCTTTATCAACATAAGAGATTTAGGAAGCATCATGTCATAAAAAAATCAATGAATAATTTAAACTGCACATTGGTCAGAAATGGACATTATGCCCTCCCTTAATTGTGATGTGTTTTGCCTCATCGATGGTTGCTGAGTTGTTTCTTTACTTGATTACCAGGCCTACAATGATTCTTTATGGCATCGATAATATTCGAGATCTCTTTGGGCCGAAGGTGCAGATTTCCCATGCTATAGTTATTTTTTTGATAATCACATGCTACAGTTATTTGTTTTAGGCAAAGAATTCAAAATTGTTTATGCATGACTTGAACATTTATATTTAATTTTACAGGTTAGTTTCAATCTGATCAGAAGCAATCCAATCTGCCGTCTTGGAATGGAGTAGATCTGAAGTAGTGCTTACATTATTTTGCAAGATAATAGTTTCATTGTATTTCGTGGGGGGCCTTAAGAAAACGAATTTGCTGGCAGTAAATGCCATGTCAATTTGCAGCTGATTTTCTAGTCTTCTTTGAGTCTCGGTTAACTTACATTGATGCCCACTTGATTTTTTTTCTTCTAATTTATGCCGATTCATTTTTATTTATATTTTTTTGCCTGTACCATGGAAAAACTTTGTTGTTGTGTATTTGAAATTTTCATCAGATAAAAATGCAGTTGATCGAGGGTTATACATGTCTCTTGAAAGTAAAAATGCAGATGTTTATTCTATGGCGATGAAGAAATTGCAGTCTACTGAAATAGAAATCTAGTAGATTACCATTATTCATTTTGTGAGGCATTGAGGATCCCAAGATGAAGATTCTTGTGTCATAACAAACATCCATCTTTAATACTATACGTGGTACACTGGGCTGCAATTGTTTTGGTAGTCAAGGTGAATATTCTGTTCTGTGCTACATCTACTAACTAATCATATCCAATTAAAATATCACGGTTCTCGTACCAAAACTTGGGTCGACTGCTAAAATAGGGTAACAAATTGGATCTTTGTGCATATGATCTTCCACGATGATACATTAATTTAGTATATAATCCTTTAAATTATTTTTTTAGCTGCAAAAGAAGATAAAAATGTATATAGACTGATTAAAATAATGTATACAAAACACATTTGGTGCGTGTATACAAAACACATTTTTTTAGCCGGTAGGTGTTGGTATGGATACAAATTGAAAAGAAAAGATGTATGTAAAAAGTTGGGATTATCGTAGGAAACATACGACTTTCACTTTTCTTACTTTTTTCTAATTCGTTTTCTAGTTTAGAAATTAGGCAAGCTCAAATTTCATGTTTGTATGTAAAACGAATGTAGTTTTCGGAGTGCATATGTTTATTACTCTTCGAAAATGGGATATGTTCAGATTTGAACTTGAGCTAGTTAATTCACTGTATCAGTGATGAACAAGTCACCAGTCTTGAGGTATCACAAGTTATCGTCAAATGATGATGAATCAACAATTTTTCTCAATTGAGACGAGGAATGATAAGGTATAATGCACATTTAAACCCTAACTATTTGCATCTAATTGTGCCTATTATTGTATATATTGTTGGTGTCTCTCATATACTATTTGTAAATTTGGTAATGAGGTTTACAATAGAGTGGGCCAAAATATTGCGCCCCGAACTCTTTCTGTCTGAAACAAGACGGACCGTTTTTTTTTAAGAAGGTTATGGGTATCAATCCGATTGAATGGTCTGCTAATGGAATGCTACTCGTGGATATAAAGCGTAATTTGTATTCCCATCAAATTCCAGTGCAACCTCAAGTACTTCTAGGAGCAATCATTATTAGATTCAATCTTTTTTTAAATCAGCATAGTCGCCAAAAGTCATATTTGTATTTGATTAGTTTCATCACCAGCCGCTTCTTATCAGGTCAAAAGGCCCTTTTACACACACAAAGCATTAGCCACGTTTCTTCCCCCTAAGTGCTTTCAGATGGTTACTTTATGACTTATCAACATGTGCTTACAGCAGTAACATTCGGTTAAGGAAAAATTGCTCTGAAAAATATGTGCAACAGCCGCAGGCGACCCAACCTCCGGAAGGGTTCCGGTCGCCTCAAAACTTCCGATCTGCTTCACCAAGCCACCCGTTTCGATTGGATAGCTTTTAAAGTCCGTCTCCTTGAAGAGGAAATCTCCGATGCACCTTTACCTTTGGCAAAACCTCGTCGATCTAGGAAACGCTCTAGGTTGAGATCGTCAGGACAGGTACACGATTTCGGGGAGGAACTCTCTTCCCCTCTCGGGCCTGGATTAGATTTCTCTACTGGTCTCCCCTCTATATCTGTTCCCCCTTGTTCTTTCGATGATCTATCGAACAGGACTAGACTTGTTTGGAGCAAGTCAGGAATATTTCTATTCCTACACATCTCTGCTGGTATTACCCCTATTTTATTGCACTTATCCAGTAATCGCCCTAATGTTATCATAGATTCTGTATTTTGTTCATGGAATATCTCCTTTGGCTGGTTTAATAACATACGGTCTTGTTATATTAATGAAGAATACTTCTTGGAATGTTTCTCTATCTTCTCCAACATTTCCTGGTATTTTTTCGCCAAGCCAAACGATGGCAAAGATAAGGACTCTATTAGGGCTGAATCCAATCAGGAAGAACACTATTCCTGTAAAGTTTTGCTTGCGGATGAAATAATACCTAACTGCAGTAGGGATAATAGATTCATTTTGGAAGAAATTATTCCTTCTTCTTCTGATGAGTGTATTAGACCTCACCCCTTTCCTCTCGCTCTGACGAGCAATAAGTTGGTCGGGGCTCCCCGGAGTTCTAGCTCCGGTAGCTGGAGGGAGCGGAGTTCCCTAGATGCTGCCATGTTGTCCAAATATACGGAAAATCTCTCCTTTTCTGTTTGGAATTATACGACTTATAAACCACCATTAATTTCCGATTTTATTATTGTTAGCTCTAATAACCCCTCTATTTGTACTAACTCTTCCTCTGTTAGTACTAACCCACCATCGAAGCACTACAAAATCACTAATTACTCAGTCGACAAGCTTGATGATGCCTCGATGGTCTCTTCAAATTCTCTGAAGGTTTTTGACGGTTACACTTCCGAAATAAATGTGTATAGTGGCGCGTCTTATCAAAGTATTAATTGCGCACCATGTCCGTGTACTCTGATTGAGAATAAAATCAATGAACCCCAATTGTTTTCTTCGCGAGCGGGAAAAATCTCTGACGAAGTGATCCCCTCTGACATAGGTAATAACCACAGCGGCCCTTTTTCGTCCTCTCTTCCTATCTTTTCCTCTAGCGAACGATTTTCTCCCACTGCTCGAGATATGCGATCCTTGCGTCTCCTGTTAAGCCTTCTCCTCCTTCTCTTCCTTGCGCTCCTGGTGTTTCGTGCTGCAGCTACCCGCTACCTGAAGATCAGAGTGGTGATTGGAAGGAGATATCCAGGAAAAAATCCCGCCCCCTGGGTAAGCTTCTGTAAACTTCATGGTAGATGCTTTAGGTGTGGCTTAAAGGGGCATGATAAAAAGTTTTGTAAATATACTGGCACTTGCTTTAAATGTAAATCTCCATCTCACTCTGTAGCACTATGTAAATACTTTCAGGACTTGCACATGGCTCCCCCCCCACTCTTCTAGCATGAACTCTGTCGGTCTTTCTCCTCAAAACCCAACTCTATTAACTCCTTCTGAGGTTGTCTGTAACCAATACCAATTTTTATCCCGTACTGTGATTATAACTGCCCACTCTCCCAATCTTACCAAGGAGACTTTAGTAGAACATATTTGGACTTGTTGGGATGATGCCCTTGATATAGAAGTACAGACTTTCTCTCTTGGGAAGTATCTTTTAGTCTTTCCTTCTGTGAAAGCAAGAAACGATTCTCTTAATATTTATGGACCTATGTTACAGATGATATCTGCCTTTTTTATCCCTTGGACCCCCAATTCTAATGCGATATGTAATCTGAAAGAGGAAGGAGTCTGGATTAGGTTTGAAGGAATACCACATCATCTTTGGAATGTAGACATATTTCGCCACATGATTGCTAGTTTTGCTGACCTGTTGGAGGTAGATATGTCCATCGACTTTGTGAAAACTCTGGGTTTCTCCAGAATTAGAATCAAAACTCACCTCGGAATGGATATACCAGAATGTAGGTACTTTGCTTATGGTAAAACTGTTTACCCAATAAAATTCAGACGAAGTTGGGATATATATTCAACTTCTGAAAATGCCCCTAAGCCGACCCATGTCTGGCCTTCCAAATCCTCTACTAACTTCTCTAATCCCAGTGGCTTGAACCCAGTTCGGAAACAGTTCAAAAATAACAAAGGGTGGAGGGGAAACAAGGGTAATAGAATCTCAAAATCTGGGAAACATGTCTGGACTAGACCTATCAGTCCGAAACGATTACCTCCTTCGAAAGCTGTTGGTATTCTCCCGACCCCCTCCCCCTCTTCCCCAAGGGAAGGTTTTATCTCTACAACCCCTGTAACTGCCTCTCCTAACTTTACCCATGAGGAGAATGATACAACAAAGTTTATTGAAACGGAAATCAAAGCTAGGAATTTATCTATGTCAAAATTCAAGAAGGTTCTAGCTGTATATGACTGTTTGGAGAATGATGATTTGGGTGGAACAAACGAGGCTGTTGCTGATCCACATCCACCTACACCCATACATGCGCCAGGTAATACTGATAACAATCCATACACTCCTTCTTCTCAGCATGACACTACTTCAGTAGCTTCTTCTTATGTTTCTGAGGCTTCTTTTCCTGATTTAGAAGATAATACTAGTCATTTATTGAATGATGTTCTAATATGGAATTCTTATAATCAGTTTAATAGTTTTTGTGAGAAGATTGGAATTACTTTAAATTCCTTAGCTGAAGTTAAATCTTTTTATAATTTAGTCAGAAAAGACCAAGGTTTAGCTCACTTAAACCTAAATGATGATTCCTACATTTTTGAGAACTTTGCTTCTCTTTGTATATCCCCAGGTAAATAAATGTTAATTGCAGCCTAGAACATTAGAGATATGGGAAGTTGTGGGGAAAAAAGAGTTATACGAAATTTGGTTAGATCAAACAAATGCAATATCCTTATTATTAGTGAGACTAAACTTGAATCCTTTTCCCTTAACCTTTTAAATAATATAGGAGGAGGTATAATTAATCAATGGTCTTTTCTCCCTTCAGTGGGTGCCTCTGGGGGAATTCTTATTGGCTGGGATGATAATATGTTTAAAATTTGTGATACCATTGTTGCAACCTATAGTATATCTTTGTCTTTCAAGAATCTCTTGGATAACTTTGAATGGTGGCTCACAGGAGTATACGACCCTTGTGTTCCAAAGTTAAAGAGAAATTTTATTGAAGAATTGGACATCATTAGTAATAAAGTTAATTCAAATTGGGTCATAGGAGGAGATTTTAATATAATAAGGTATTGGAATGAACACTTCTCAAGTTGTGGTATCTCTTATCATATAAAGGATTTCAATGATTTCATTGAAAATCATTGCCCAATAGATATCCCTCCTAATAATTGTAAATATACTTGGTCAAACTTTCACGCTCAACCCACGATGGTCAGACTGGATAGATTCTTGATTATCACTGGCTAGGGAGATAAATATCCTGATTCTTTTTGTATGGGAAAATCCAGAGTTATCTCCGACCACATACCTATCACTCTCAGCACCATCCCCTATGATTGGGGCCCCCCTCCTTTTAAGTTCTACAAGGCTTGGTTTTTGATTGAGGGGTTCTCTAGTTTCATTGAACATTGTTGGCGTAATTCCTCAGCCATTTGTTTGTCAACATCACTTGTGGCCAGATTTGCTTATAGATTAAAATACCTGAAAAAACATATTTCCCTTTGGATTGCTCCTATTAGGGAACAAAGGAAAAATAGGCTAAAGACAGTTGAATCCCAAATCGCATATATTGATTCACTGTTGGAATCTTTTAAGAATCCAACAACATTTCGAGGGAAATTGATAGAGCTTAAGGATGAACGCTACATACTACTACAAGAACAAAAAGCATATTGGAAACAGAAATCCAGAATCCAATGGCTTAATGAAAGTGACCTTAACACGAAATTCTTTCATAACATGGTAAAATATAAGAGAAGAGTGAATGCTATTCATTCTCTAAATATCAATGGCATTCAGGAACAATCTCCATCCTTAATATGTAAAAAAATAGAAAATCACTTTATTTGGCAATTTAATAAGTCAAATAGAACAATACCTTCTTTCGATTGGGATACTTTAGTGCCAAACAAAATCATCAATCCAAATATATTGGAAACCTCTTTCTCTATGGAAGAGATACATCGAAGTGTTAGATCATTGCCTGGGGAAAAAGCTCCTGGTCCTGATGGTTTCCCTCTATGCTTCTTTCAGCACTTCTGGGACATCATGAAATATGACATATCAGAAATCTTCAACAATCTTCATTCCTCCACTGATATAGAATATCTGATTCACATTAATTAGACTTTTATCTCACTTATTCCTAAAAAAGAGGGTGCTAAAGAGATAAAAGATTTTAGACCTATTAGTTTGGTAAACAGTCTCTACAAAATTATAACAAAGACTTTAGCAACGAGATTCACTCCTATTCTCAACAACATCATTGATAATTCTCAGTGTGCCTTCCTCTCTGGAAGGTACATAGGTGACTGTTTCCTAGTTGCGTAGGAAACTGTACATTACATGAAAGTGAATGCTATACCGGGCCTTATTCTGAAATTAGATTTTGAAAAGGCTTTTGATAATGTTAATTGGGATTTCTTAATGGAGGCTCTTAAAGGATTAGGCTGTGGGAACAAGTGGAATACTTGGATTAAAATGTGCATTTCATATGCTAAGTTCTCAGTTCTAGTTAATGGCTCCCCTAAGGGATATTTCCAAGCTTCTAATGGACTAAGACAAGGTGACCCCCTTTCCCCTTTTCTTTTTATTGTGGTCACACACGTGTTGAATAGGTTGTTAGCACTAGCAATTGACAATAATTTAATTTCTGGAATTCGACTACCAAATGGTGGCCCCAACATATTGAATATTCAATATGCAAATGATACCATATTGTTTTTATCTGCTAGAGAGGATAATATAATAAATATTAAGAGAATACTATGCTGTTTTCAAACTTGCTCAGGGCTAAAAATCAATTTCCATAAATCATCAATTACTGGTATTGGAATATTTGAGGATTTTGTTCAGAGAGCTTCTCAAATCTTGGGGTGCTGCATAGAGAAACCTCCTATAAAATATTTGGGTTTACCATTGCATTTCAAGAAACCCAATTACCAAGATTGGTCCCCAATAATAGAAAAAATCACTAAAAAATTATCTCATTGGAAGGCAAAATACCTATCATTAGGGGGAAGGCTTACTTTGGTAAATGTTGTATTATCTGCCATCCCTACATACTATCTTTCAGTCCTACATCTACCAACTAGGGTAGAGAAAGCTATTGACAAAATCAGAAGTAGATTTCTATGGAACTCCTTATCTTCTAGTACTGCCTGCCATTTAGTTAAATGGATATCTCTTTGTAGGTCAAAAGAACAAAAAGGCTGGGGAATCATTAATTTAAGGCACTTCAGTTTGGCACTGAAATGCAAACTACTTTGGCAACTTCTGTCTAGCTCCTACTCATTGAAATGGAAAGATGTAGTCAGAGCTAAATATTTTGCTAGGAATGGATCGGGTGCTCTCCTTAATGTTTCAAATGACAGATCCTCACCATTATGGTTAGAACTCAAAAACTGTTTCGACATTATAAATGGTTTTACTGCATTTCAAGT
>JAMKQA010000928.1:0-33874 GCA_024699735.1 Posidonia australis | reverse complement strand
GTCAAGGTCTCTTCTTCCTTGCCTTTCCTAGGCTCTCTTCTTGACCACTTGGTCAAGATCTCTTCTTCCTTGCCTTTCCTAGGCTCTCCTCTTGACCATTTGGTCAAGGTCTCTTCTTCTCTTGCCTTTCCTAGGCTCTCTTCACTCATGCATATTCTTAAGAATCCTATGCAAGTACAACCATTAACCCATGATTTAACATGATTTGAAACTAAATAATAAAAGATTTCCATTTGTTTGTATCTTATCATGTTTCAGTTTTTATCATCTGCAAAATTGGTCTGGTTAAAGAAAAATCACTGATCTCTGAAATCTAGACTAGATTCTGAACTAGACAGCAGTCTGATTCATGTTTTCTGGGGAGCACCATTCTGACGCACCAAAGTGGCGCACCAGAGTGGCGCACCTAACCAGAGCACCATTCTGGTGCACCAGTCTAGTCAAAGAGCAAATCACCCTGTTTGCATCATACTCTGCATGGTTTCTCGTATGATTTCGACCTTGATTTTCCTGGTGTTGATTCCCTGATATTGTATGTCTTTGCATGCATGTTTTCAGCTTAAGATGACACTGTTTTTAAGACCTTTTGCACCTTGCATATTCAGTCTATTGCTGAAATCTGGTAGGCTGATTGCCCCCATGAACTCCTATATGGAGGTTCTTATGTATCAATCCATGACCCAGAACTAGGTAGCATGGCTGAATCTTATTGTTCTTTATTTGGCATAAAAAGGGTGTGGTCTTGTGTGAGGCATATCGCCTTTGAGCACAAGATCCATGTTATCTTTTCATGCTTGGATTTTCATAGATATTTAAGTTGCATTTTTGAGTTTACAAGGACTTTGCATTGCATAATATTCTGGAATCCGTCATATTACATGATATGGCACTGCATGGCATTCTGACTTTTTCCTAGCACACTTTCCTGGCACCCCAGTAGAGCACATAGGTGGCGCACCAGACTGAAGCACCAGTCTGGCGCACCACACAGGCGCACCAGCCTGTTTCCAGTGGCACACAGCAACTTTTCGCATGGTTTTTAGCATGTTTTCCCATATAGGGTTGCTTTTGGTTTTCTTTGCTTGTCTTCCTTGGTATATCAGGAAGACCCTTTTCTGTTTTTAGCCCTTTCCATGCATGGTAGATCATGCTTTTGCATATAGTAAAGCAAGGATGAAAATCACTCGAAGTTATTAGATCTTTGATCTTATTTATGCAATATCCTTGCATCAATGCTTGACCCGCGATACGAGTGATCCTTCTGAGCATTAGGACACACCCCACATCCCATGCACTCCTATTTAGCATAAGGCACCACTCACTTAGCATGGCATTTCATATCGCCCTCAGGCATACATAAAAGGCTGAAAAGCTGACATTCCATATAAGTAAATGAGAAGCCCATAGAAAGACCGATTTTTCGGGCGCATAAGGGTGCCTAATACCTTCCTTGTGCGTAACAGGGATCCATGCCCATTCTTGGTTTATGAAGATCTTTTCCATTGGTTTTATTGCATGATTTGAATGTTTTAGGCTTTTTTCCTCGTCTTCCGTTTTTAAATAGACGAGGTGGCGACTCCCGCATTTTATCATTATTTTTATTGATTTGCCGTGAATTTGCCGATCCTCGCGCATTTGGCCTTTCACGCCAAGCCCGAGGCTGTTGCCGGCATGGTTACAGGAACTGGTGACTCCTGCTTTTTTATCATTATTTTTATTGATTTGCCGTGACTTTGCTGATCCTCGTGCATTTGGCCTTTCGCGCCAAGCCCGAGGTTGTCGTCGGCATGGTTACAGGAACTGGCGACTCCGCTAAGGACAACCAGATCTCGACTTTTGTTTTGAGTTTCTCGTTTACTTTGGCTTTTCTCCTTGCTTGCCTATTTCCATGCTATGCATTGGTTGTCCCTTTATAAGTGGTGTCTTTTTTGCTTGCTTGCCTTTGTATAATGGGTGTTTCCTTTTTACACATTTGCTATGTCACCACTATTGCACATAACCTGCACATGCTTTTGTTTGATAATCCATGGCTAATTTGCATGTTTATTTCCCTTCTTGTACATGCCATGTTTAATTTGTATGTTTATTTCCCTTCTTGTACATACCATGTTTAATTTGTATGTTTATTTCCCTTCTTGTACATGCCATGTTTAGGAGATTAGAGACATGTTTGCTCTCCCCAATTGGTTAACGAAAATTTAAAAACCAAAATCAATAAAACATAAGGCAAACTAGTGACAAATTGCAAATTTTCTGCCACAGTTTAATAAACTTGCAAGTAAAAGACTTAAGGCATCCTTTACATTCATCATATAGGGCATGTATCTTCTCATCTCCTGAGTCTGCCTATACAGTTAACGAAGGACATTTCTCGATGTCTCATCCTATGGCTTTGGCGTGGGATGAAATATCGGTTGTGTCCCCCCTTGTCTGGGGTCGTGTCAGTGTTAGTAAAGGGTACAGCCTACTGCTTTGGCAGAGGACGAGGTCCCGAACGCACCACCCGTTCACTGCCTAAGCTTTGGCTGGGATTTAGAACGGGAACCTTAATCTTTCTAACCTTGAGTCGGAGACCTATTCACCCCTGTGTGAACCTAGAGTAGACGGCTTGGTAGGACACCCCTAGGTTGCAAGGGAGAGCATACTAGAGGCATTCATGCATTTTGCATCTCATACCACCATAAACATTGCATCTTTTCTAACTTGTTTGTTTATGTGCATAGAATTCATGTCAGCGTGAAGTTTCCTTAGCCTAAGCTCGAGACCTTTCCTTTCGCTGACTCTCGTTGCGACCCCATTTTCGACCACATCTCCCGAGTTATCCGTCACTTTCAACGATAGCTCGTCCTAGGATTCGTCCTCTCATTCCTAGTCGCAGTCCGATCCGTACCCACTCGCGCTCCGTTATGGCTTAGCATACCAGCGAGCCTCTTTCCCTTACTGTTCAGGAGGAGGTCCCCTTTTCGGTGTACCCTTCCTTTGTGTCTGTTCCAATTATTTCTGCTGTCTCCACTTTCGCCCTAGCTTCCGGAGGACCTCCGCCACCCCAGTTCCATGTCCCTGTGGCTACCCCGCCTTTGGGACCGCCTGCTTGGTCTTCTGCTGCTATTGGGGCCTCAACAGTTGAGTCTTTTTTTCCCCAAGGCTATGTGTTTACCAGCCCTCCTTCGACTGTGGTTGTCTCTGTAGTAGCCTCCCCCCAGTTTGGACAACTAGGATCTCAACTTCCTGACTCCTCGTCCCCTGTTCTACCTCCATCCTTTGGAGCCACCGGCGATGATCCCATGACCGCGCAGCTGCAACGCATGTTGGCCCTTGCCCAGCAGTTGCAGGGATTGGCACTGGCGCTCCAGCCCTTCTCAGCTTTGTCCTTCCTGACTCCCGAGTTGCCTTTGCAACCGGCTCTAGGATCACAGTTTGCACCCACTGCACCACCCCCACAGCCATCGCTGTCCCTCGTCTCTCCGGCGATAGGGGTGTCGACATTACCTTTTGTAACACCGTCACAGCACCCACCACAACATGCATCTCTCTTATCTGGTGGTCAGCCTTTTAGGCTGACGGGAGCACAGCCAGCTATGAGTGTTATACCTGAGTCCATTCCGGTCCAACGGCTCTTGCTCCCACATGCTGCACCACCTGTAGCACCACCCCTTCCATTGTCTTCACCCCTGTATCAAGCCTCATCTTTTGTCCCCCAGCACACAGCACCCATGCATGGGTACACTGGCCATCCTGTCGTAGCACTAGACGGCAGAATAATGGATTCGGAGGAGCCCTTAGGGTCGACCCATATAGTGTACGCAGCCCCCGCATCTGCTACACAATCCACAACTGCAATAGCTCTAGACGCTCTCCTTGTGAGGATGAACGATTTGGAGCGCACTCTCCGGCACGTGCAGGGTAGGGACCGCCGATCCTACAAATTCTGGGACCTCTGTTATTTCCCAGAGGCGACTCTCCCACTGAACTTCCAAATCCTAGAATTCGACAAATACAATGGTAGGGGTTGTCCGATTTCCCACCTCAAGGCCTATTACGATGACCTCGCCTAGCTCCAAGTTGACGAAAGGTTGTTAATCGACCTTTTCCAGAAGAGTCTTACGGGGCCCACGTTGAAGTGGGTCACTTCCCTCGACATGGCCACCATTAAGACTTGGGACGACCTTACCCAGGCATTCCTCGAACAATATTCCATTAATCTCGACTTAGTCCCAAAGTGCGAGAACTTAGTCGCAATTAAGAAGAGGCCCCAAGAAACATTTGGAGAGTATGTTGGACGATGGCGGTCCTTGGCTTCGCAGGTCAAAGATAGGCCCTCTGATGAGGAGTCTATTGAGATCGTGATCCGAGGAGCACAACTAGTAGTCGGGGCTCTACTCAGCATACAACCAGTTACCACTTTTTCTGCATTGCTTCGGGCGGGTGCCCGTGTTGAGAGTTCACTGTGCGGCGGTAGTTTTCCAGCACTCTATGCATTTGCCAAAAAAGTCACTTCCTCACATAGTGGCACTAGCAGCAGCAACAACAACGGCAACCACAATGCCAATCCACTCCAGAGGCGGGATCCCTCCAAGGATATAGTTTCTTACATTAGATCCCCTGCTGCACCAGCGAATGTCCATCCACCCCCTCAACATCAAGTAGTTTATGCACCCACGCCTACACCTAGAGCACCTCATGCATCACACATCACTCCCACTACCACTCCAGTTTATCCTACCCCTCAAGTGGTGGTGCTCCCGCCATTGGCACATCCGCAGCCAAGGCGACAACGCTGTGACAGGCGCCACTATACCCCTTTAGTAGAACCGTTGAGCATGGTATTCCCTAATGTCGCATCCCTCCTGAGGCTGCCTAAGGTGCACCCGCCACCAAGACCGCTTCTTGCTTGGTATAACACGAATGTGTTCTGCAATTTCCATCGAGTCGTAGGTCACTCAACGGATAATTGCCTGACACTAAGGAACGCAATCCAGGACTTGATTGACCAGAAGGTCATTGTGATTAACACATAGGTGGCAGGCCCTGCGCCCACATCAAAGGCCACACAAGCACCACCAGCACAACCCAGCATAGTTAGCCAGCCATTACCTCAGCATTCAGACTCGAGAGCAACAGGCCCCTCGGGAGTCAATTCCATTTTTTCTTGCTGATTCTATCTGATCTTTTATTAGTCTTACCAAACTTATTGTATTCTCCCCTTCCCCATGTCAATTGTATTCAGGGAGTCATTAGTTTGATTCGTCCTCCCATTGAGGTAGTCTCATTGTTCAGCTTCAAACCCCATCCTCTTCAAGCCTGAACCTATAATGTTTTGTACTGTGTCAACCAGTTTGAGCTGGTCAATTCCATTCCTACCATTCGTAGTAATTTCCATTTGATGGTCGAAAACTAGTGTCGCAACTGGGGATACGAGAAGGGAACCCCTTGGGTGATATGGCTAAGGAATCGTCGAACTGGTCAAGGCGGAAGAACAAAGAGAGCACGAAGAATTGGGATACGAGCATCGGAACCAGCAGAAGAGATCTCCATGCTTCGGTAAGTCCCTAAAGACAATCATTTCCCTCAATTTAACTCACTTTATCAATGCAGGCATATTGAATCCAAGTCAGAGTTTTTTCACAGCCTCAATACCTCCCATAGTCACCAACAGTTTCAGAAAAAAAAAATTTCTAGAATAATCATTCAGAGTCAGAGCAGACCTATAAGCAGTTACAGAATTGTACAATGCTGTCAAAGTCAGAACAGTTGGTAGTGCATCAAGCAACGGCAACACAAGATCTTGCTCAAAAAACAAACTTAGAGAGCCTGACAGATGACACAATTGGAGATCTGGGCATTTTTATTCCAAGAACAATTGGAGGTGCTCGCAGAGGACTTAGCAGAGCACAACAGCATCAGGGAGGGGAAAACAGCTGTTTCACCACCACAACCTGAATCACCAGGACCAAGCTTCAATCATGGTCTTTCAGAGAGTGTGCTAGACCAATGATCGTCACCTATCAACGCCTCCTAATTGAAAAAGTACTACCAATGATCGTCGGCCACTCCCAAGTCTTGCAAAACGTTCCATTATAGGCCATGCATCTCTATGTTTCTTGCTTTAGCATTCCAGTGTTTTAAATTACTGCATCTGAACATCACAAATCGCATCATATGCATTGTACTTTCCTTTTGTTTGCATTGTAATTATAATACGAAACATTGGCATAACCATTGCCCGATGAGGAAAAGTGGAAGCCTGCCTGCTTAGGAAGAGTTTGATCCTCCTCACTTGTTACTACTTGTGTGACCTAGGAGGTAAGGGAGCCAGTATTCATGGGAAAGTGGGCAAAATGTACAAATTCCTAAGGGGCCTATACCTCCAGAGGGAGACAAAATGCTAGGAGGAAAGAGAGAATGCGAGCCAATAAAAAAAAACATAGACTTCGGAACACAAAAGAAATAAGAAGATAGAAGTTGCAGATAGAAGTCAGCTCCAATGAGAGAGGCATGCAAGACGACTTTATCCCTATCACATAACTTGGAGAGGAGTTGGAGCATACACCTACCAAGCCCACATGTTCAAAGGGACTAGCCACCCCTTTTTATTAAGCAGAAAGAGCAGCCACCCCTCAGCCTAGGTGTTTATTACCTCCAAGCTGGGATAGGGTAAGTCAGCATGCCGTTGAGGGAGTAAAAGAAAAATAAATTATTGAAAAAAAGTAGGTGTAGGGCCCTAAGAGTTTGGCATGGAGCCCATTTTACCCTGAAAGCCCATTGGTTGAGTGAGAGCCACCATAAACCTAGGGATCCAGGTAGCACCAAGTGAGTCGAGGACATTCTAGTTCCTTGTAGCAGGCAATGAAGGCTTCCTCGATGCTAAGGGCATATCTTCTATCGACCATTCATAAATCTCGCTTCCATAAATCATCTAGCATTTAGCATTGGAGAGTTCACCACTTTTGCATTTTGCATCGTTTTGCAAGGCGTTTGTCCATGTTCCGACCAGGGGCATGCTAGCTGCCTTTTGGGTCAGAATATTGGTAAAAAAAAAAGGGATCCTCAACCAGGGGCATGTTAACTACTCCTTGATTGGAGTTAGGTCTTTGACTAGGGGCATGCCAACTGCCTTTCTAAGTCAAGAAGATCATGGGAACAGTACTACTTTTGGGAGCATGCAGATAACGCCTCTCACAAGCACTTTAGGATCAGCCTGTCAGTTCACAGAAGCATAGCTGTCACAGCATGAAACCGGTTAGTAACATGTACGGCAATAGCCCACGGACCCGTCGAACTTCTTTTAAGGCGAAAGTAAGCTTTGTCCGCCTGAAGCGAAAAACATGGAAAGCATGGGTTTCCAGAATCTAGCTACAACACACAACAAGTGCCAGTTCACTTCAGCCTTGGCAATATTCAACAACAAGCATGATATACTTCAAACCCACAGTTGCTCAGGGTCCTCAGCAATTAGTGCACCAATCAATGTTTGCAGAACATCAAAACAGTGCTTGGGTGTCATCATGGCTGAATATCCCCTGCATGGCATATGATTTAGCAAATATGACAGTTATCCAGTGGGCCCCATCACATACCAGCAATACAAACAGTTCCATTTCCGAGGTCGAAAGTACAAAACGGCAATGAAAGTTACGTTTCAGCCTCTAGCACTCCACAACATGCGCTCCAAGAGCAAAATGCAAAGTGTCAAGGAAAGCAGACACTCGGCCTCAAGAATTCACCAGATGGGTAACTTGCAGAAAACCCCCTTATACCATGAAGTGTGCAGAATAACCCACAGAGGGTGCGGCAAATCATATGGGAGCAGAAGCTTGCGAGCGCCTAGTAAAATATCAAATATCATAGCACAACAGCAATACAGCAACCAAATATGCCCAATTTCGAAGAATAGTAGATATGCCCCAACTTTTTGCGAACATCGCAAACAAAGCCAATTGAGATCGGGACTCCAGCAAGATTTCTTCAGAGAATATTGCACATGCATCTCAGCAAGAACTCTGGTTTTCGTGGCATAGAGCCAACAATGAACACGATTGCAGTCAATTTCCTTCCTGGGGGACAATCTAGGGATTATCGCTTTCATTTTTCTGGGTTCTCACTCCATGCGGACAAGATCCATCTATCCCTTCTTTCCTTGGATTTTCGCGGGCGCGAAATCCTTTTGTTTGACCTTTGACCGGGCGGTCAAGGTCCTTTCCTTGGATTTTCGTGAGTGCAAAATCCAGCTGCTTGACCTTTTGACCGGGCGATCAAGGTCCTTTCCTTTTCTTTGGATTTTCGCGGGTGCGAAATCCAGTTGCTTGACCTTTTGACCGGGCAGTCAAAGTCCTTTCCTTTCCTTGAATTTTCGTGGGCGCGAAATCCAGTTGTGCGACCTTTTGACCGAGCGGTCAAGGTCATATCCTTTCCTTGGATTTTCGCGGGAGCGAAATCCAGTTGTTCGACCTTTTGACCGGGCGGTCAAGGTCATATCCTTTCCATGGATTTTCATGGACGCAAAATCCAGTTATTCGACCTTTTAACCGAGAGGTCAAGGTCATATCCTTTCCTTGAATTTTCGTGGGTGCGAAATCCAGTTGTTTGACCTTTTGACTGAGCGGTCAAGGTCGTATCCTGCTCCTTGGATTTCGCGGGTGCGAAATCCAACTGTTTGACCTTTTGACCAGGTGGTCAAGGTCATATCCTTTTCCTTTGATTCTCGCGAGCGCGAAATCCTTTTATGTGGCTTCTGACCGAGCAGTCAGAGTCGACCTTTGACCGGGCGGTCAAGGTCATTTCTTCTGGATTTTCGCGGACGCGAAATCTTTTTCCTTGGCTTCTGACCGGCGATCGAGGTCATTTCCTTTCCTTTTCGTTGGATATTCACGGACGCGAAGTCAAGCTGTTGACCTTTGGCCAGGCGGTCGAGGTCTTTGCTTTCCCTTTTCTTCTGGATTTTCGCGAACGCGAAATCCTTTTCCTTGGCTTATGACCAGGTGGTCGAGGTCATTTTGTTTTCCTTGGCTTCTAACCAGGCGATCGAAGTCGACCTTCGACCAGGCAGTCGAGGTCATTTCATTTTCCTTGGCTTCTAACCGTGCGGTCAGAGTCGACCTTTGACTGGGCGGTCGATGTCATTTCCTCTCCTGTTTTGGATTCTCGAGGGCGCGAGGTCCTTTTCTTTGGCTTCTGACTGGGTGGTCGGAGTCGACCTTCGATCGGGCGGTCGAGGTCATTTCCTTTCCTTTTTCTTGAATTTTCGCAGAAGTGAAATCCAGCTATTTGACCTTTTGACCGGGCAATCAAGGTCCTCTTCTATCCTTTTCTCTTTTGGATTTTCGCAAGCGCGAAATCCTTCTCCTTGGCTTTTGACCGGGCGGTTAAAGTCGACCTTCGGTCAGGCGGTCGAGGTCTTTATCCTTTTTCTTGGATTTTCACGGACGTGAAATCCAGCTGTTTGACTTTTGACCGAGCGGTCAAGGTCCTTTCCTTCTTTTGGGTTTTTCGCGGGCGCGAAATCCCTTGCTCGCCCTCAGTCCAGGCGGACAGCGCTCTCTTTCTTGTTTGACAAATAGTATATTTGTCATGCCTCTTTCCTTTGGGATGGTATCCCCAACTACTCGGTTGACAACCGTCATGCTGTCTGGCGATCGGGTTGACAAGACTTGATTGACTTGTCATATCCCGCCTCCTCAGGTTGATACCCTCAATAATCCGGTTGATGAGTCCGACAACTTATCATTTTCTTGCCAATGGTTCCATCTGTGTGCGGGATTTCTTTTATCTTTGCCATTATTTCAGCATTGCATCGCCTTACAAGCATCCATTCTTACGTCAAGTATCGGTTTTGCATCAACTTTCAAGATCGACTCTTGCATTTGTTTTTTTGCATTGGCATCACATTTCCGGCATTTAGATCAGCAGTTGCACGCATTTCGCATTTGCATTTGCATTTGGTAACAAGTCATGACTTTCGGTGCATCCGCTGGATAAGTGACTTACTGCCTACAGCAAACACCATCCTTCTGTAACCTCAAAATGGTGGTATCTTGTCAACCCTAAGCGTCGGTCTTGGTTCCTTTCGTCCCTCGACCTCGCTCAGGAAGGGCATCTTTAGACACCTCGATTTTGAGGTGGCTCATAGATAAACTTCCAAGATGTTGCTTTGGATGTGGCAAGCTCAACCACTTTTGAATCCCATCAGCTAAACCAAACACAAACCTATAGCAGGCTCGCAGCCCAATTAGAAATTTAGACAGGAAGCAAAGAGCACCAAGTTAGAGCACCAATGTTGAGCACCTAGCTGGAGCACCAAGCAGGAGCACATAAGTGGCGCACCTAACTGGAGCACCACGCTGGCGCACCATCTTAACGCACAGCCACTTCTCAAGCTGCTGGCTACTGGCCTTCCACCTTACATGTCTGTAACCTTCACCAACGAATATGCCATGGAATCTACGCCAGGCTCTTTGTTTACGAGGCTGCCTGCATTCCATGGGAGTTACCTTTGCAAAATCCTATATAAAGACCCCGTAGGCAGCCATTTGGGGAATCTTGAGCAAGCTAGCTACAGATTTCAACAACCCATTCTCGTTTTCTTAAGCATACCCTTGCATTCTAGAGCATCCCCAGCCCTTTCAAAGCAATAAGGATCGTATTCTCTTAGATTTTCTAAGAAGGAACACCTTGGACAAGGTAAGTTCCTCTCCTTTCTTTTACTCTTAGTTCTTACACTGGATAAAACATGCCATGGACTTCATAGATAATCTGTTTTCTTGCTATTTACATGAGAATTTCATGATGGGATGGTTGCTCCATGTATAGGATAATCTATGTGTAAAATCTGTATGAAAAATCTACATTATAACATTTCTGTAAATTTGCCTTTCATCTCTGTTTCTTT
Organism: Posidonia australis; assembly: GCA_024699735.1. Lineage (NCBI taxonomy): Eukaryota > Viridiplantae > Streptophyta > Magnoliopsida > Alismatales > Posidoniaceae > Posidonia > Posidonia australis. Next base: position 22,989 of record JAMKQA010000928.1, on the reverse strand, counting down.
TACATAGAGAACCATGATTCATGCAATCATATGCTAGGATGTTAACAGTCAATACACCTTCTTTGTGTTTACCATTTGCATAATATTATTGATCTCATTCACTCATGCATATTCTTAAGAATCCTATGCAAGTATACAACCATTAACACCATTGTATTTTACAGATGCTAGGTAGCATAAAGGAATACTAGTATGTAGCATAAAGATTGTAGGTTTACTTGAATTTCTAATAGGTTTACCCCATTTTGTAGTTTTGTTAATTCAAAAACAAATTTTATTTATTTTTTAAATTTTTTATAGCTCGCAAGAACTTTGCGAGGACTTAGTGAGGACATTGTCCTCGTAATTTCTAATTTTTAATTATTTTTTTAAAATTTTGAAAGGACTTAACGTGTATATTGTGAGAAAATTTTGACTACTAGCGAAGACTCTATGAGGACTTTTTGTCCTCACTTAGTCCTCATAAAATTTTTTGCATAGACTATACTAGAAAATTTGCTCACAAATACCTTTTAACGATTAATCATATTATCAGGGCTTTTGTCCTTGTAAAGTCCCTTAATGAGGACTTCGCGATAACTTTGTGAGGACATTTTATCTTACAATTTCCTATTTTTCTAGTAATGTTGTGTCTTCAATCACTTGGTCAAGTGGTAAAACTTCTTCATCATTGTACAAGAGGTTTGAGGTTCAACCCCTACAAACATTAGAAAAATAGATTTATTCTAGGAAAAAATTGGATTTAAGTGATTTCAAGTTTGGATACAGAGGATGGTGGTTGCAAGAAGTAATCACTATACCATTAAAGAAAAGCACTTGCGTGCATTATCTTACTTATTATTGAAATTTAATTTATAAATTGTCATGTCTACTATGTCGATTTTATAATTTATTTTTGAGTATGTCTATAGTACCCACAAGGGTACCAAAGAATTTGGTAAATACCAAAAATATTTAAACTTGATCATTCATTTAAACATATTGATAGTGAGATTTTTAATTGTAAACAAGTAATTATAACCATCCATTGATAGTCGCAACTTTATGAGACAATACCATGAGTACTATAGAATTTTATTTTATTTTTTTAATAATTTATAATATTTTTTATTAGGGATTGGATCTAAGAAGCACTGCCTTGAAAAAATGTACAAACCGAGTATGGTATTTCTCATCTTTGGAACTAATGATTTTAATTGGAATTAACTTCCTCAACCAGACTAGTGGTTACTACTCAACTCAAGTCGTACCAAGAAAATTGCAAAATTTGTGGCGACGTATGCATCATCCGCTTAATGTTCACCACCCATAACGTTAATTAACATGATTCGTATTGTAATATCATGACTTTTGAGTTGTGACCATGTATTGATGTTTTTCGCCGGGTAGTTTCCAAGTACTACTATCAATAGGAAGGCTGGGCTGAGTCTTTATATATGGACATTTTTTGAACAAGCAAATTATTTAATTAAAATCATCACAGAAAAAATATATACTTTTTCTGAACAAGCAAATTATACTGATGTCTCACGCTCATCTTAACTTCTTCCTACTGAAAGTTAATTAAGGTTACTTTTACTCAGATTTAATGTACAAATAGAAAAAATATAGGGCCAAGGGCAAACATCCATGAAACTCATACTATATTGAATAGTAATGGTTAGATCTATGTATTTTTTCCCAGTAAATCATGTTCTATTTCATCTATAAATTATTGAAAAAATAATTTCAGTATTTATTAAACAAATTAACATAATAAATATTGAAATTATTTTTTCAATAACCTATATATTAAATACACATAGTTTCCTGAAAAAAATACAAAAACCCTACTTATCCTTGAGTAGAGCTGGCCCTATCTAAAAATTTACCATATTTAATACACACACACATTTATCATCCAGATTCACGGATACAACTTGTAATAGGAAAGATACTACTGCTATGCTTTTGGGCATTGTTCAACGCCAGTGCTTCCACTTACTCTACGTCGATTGGCATTGGGACAAATCTCCAAGCAGGGCTCCATGAGAAGTTCATCTTGAGAAGCATGAGGGGGAAGGACTCCAAACTTGAACTATGAATGGCAGAAACAATTTAATTTCAGAAACAAAATAAATTATCCCTGAATGAATTTACAGAATTTCACAGCTAGGTAATATAGTTGAGAGCACCAAACAAGATGAGTGAGGAGAAATTCGTGAGGAACAAGCTTTCATTTGATTGATTTCCTTTACCCCTCCCAATAAGTAGACTCGAATATAATGCTTCATGGGACTAGAACACCAAAAGTGGAAAAACAAATACAACTCTCACAGATACACATTGTACATTGTACAAAACTGGAGAATGCAATTTACACATGTTCTTAGTATTTTAAAATGCACTAGTTATATACTTTATAATGCTGCATCCTACGAATCAAAAATGTTCGCTAAGGAGAATTGACTATGTTTTAGTTTGATAATGCCATCGTCACAATGTACATCACATTGTACATGAGATCATCCAGTTTTGAATCATAGTTTTACATCTTTACCATCTAATTATATGCACATTTACATATAGACAATTAGATTATACAAAATGCCATTATCATGTCATTTTCTCATCAGAATTTTTTGTTGTAAAATTAATAAATATATGAGTTTCTTAACATACAGTTGAAACAGAGAGTAAACAGGGTTCAAATCTTCATCTAGTGGACATATGCCAAGAAAAGCAAATTTCACTACTAATCAAATACTTCTCTTACCTAGGGATTGATATTATTATCTTTCCAAGTGTTGCATTTGTACAAAATAATTGTTAACAATTTGCATATATAGCCCTGGAAATAGTCAATATTACAAGTGTACCCGTGTAATTTAAATAACTAGTATATCCTTGTATTCTTGCAACATTTGCATATATACCTCTACCATACCAAATGGGTAAATTCAATGTATTTCTCCATGAAGGTAAAATGATCATTTAACCCTTACTTTAAAATCTAATTGTATTTTGTCTTTTTTGCATAAATTTTTAAAAAAATCTTCGTTGACATGTTGACCATTTCAACATTTTTTGCTAATTTTGTCTTGTTTACTTGTATGTCCAAGGATAAAATGGTCATTTTCTGTTGATCTAATGGAGAAATACAATAATAACATTACCACTTCGGTAATGTTGAGGGTATGTATGTCAAAATGATTAAGGTGGTCATCATCGTGCTAAAATGTCATTGACAGCAATATAATTTCGTCGCTAGACATTCCAAGGTAGTTAAATATGCAGCAAATACTTTAAAACTTGGACCCATACCAAGTCATATTTTAAAGGCAGCACAGTATACATCCATGTTATCTTGCTAAACCAACAATGCAGGATTTTCTTTTTTAGAAATACAGTGCAAGATTACGGTTACATACTACAACAGGCTTGAGCTATTAATTGCTAGAGACTAGTCTGCATGAAATCTATCGTCAGCATGTAGTAGTGCTCTCTATATTAGCAAGACATGTTGTAATATCCTAAATTTAGTCCCACATTGCTTAATTAGAAAAGAACAGTGTTGCAAGCATACAGAAGGCCCTAGGCCTACTATTTAGTAATCGCTTAAACATTTTGACCTAGTTACCGGGTTATATTATGATTGTTATGAGCTGGTGTAGTCATAAGCCATGCTGCAAACTAGTCAAGTTGTTTGTTCTTGGCTTGGGCATTACAGAATGCTCCAAAGCAACCTAACCAAGAACGTAACTATCATACAAGGCTTAATGTTACAATAATGTTAGTTGTGAGCCACTTGTGGATCATGGATTTGATGACTGGCTCGGCCCTAACAAATATGTAAGGAGTTTAAAAGGGAGGGACCCTGTAATGGCCCAATTTTAGTCATCAGTTAACCACGCGTAAAACCTCCTACTTCGTAATTGTAAGTGGCAAGATAAAAAATGTACATCCCTAAACTAGAGATTACATTAGTATTTAAAGACAACAAATGGCTAGAGTAAATGGATATCCATTTACCCATTACTATACTAATACTAAATCTAACACTTCTTCTCAAACTAGAGGATATATATCTAATATCCCAATTTGTTACATAAAGACTTAAAAATAGTAATTCCTGACCCTTATGTAACATATATCAGCTAACTGCTTGGAAGGAGTGTAGAGAGTAGAGATAATTCCTTAAAATAATGTCTTTGACATAATGACAATCTACCGTAATATGTTTAGTACGTTTATAAAAGTAGAATTGTTTGCAATAAAGATGATGGTTTGATTATCATAATGCATTAGTATTAGTAACTACATCGTGAAATCCAACTCAGTCAATAGGAATCTAAGCCAAATCAACTTACAAGTTATCTAAACCATAGATCTATATCTAGTCTCAGCATTAGATCTAAAACCACATTCTACTTCTTACTCCTTCATGTGATAAGATTGCCTCCAACATAAGTACAATAGTCAAAAGTAAATTTTCTCTTTCCTTTATCACTTGAACAACTAGAATCTGAGTATGCCTCAATACATAGATGTTCATTCTTCTAATACACTAATCCTTTTCTTGAAGTCCCTTTAATGTAGGCAAGTACTTTTATTGCTCCATTCTAGTGAACAATCCTTAGCTCATGCATACATTGACTAAAGAGACCAAATGCCTAAGATATGTTTGGGTGTATGGCTGTCACATAAATAAGTTTGCCAACCATCCTTCGATATCTTTCTACATTCACAACAAGTTCAAAAGTGTCATCCCAAAAGTCTAGATTAGGACTTATAAGCGTGTTTTCTAGTTTGCATCTCAATACACTTGCTTCCTGAAGTCAAATGCATACTTTCTTTGTGTAATACTATCTTCCCTATTCCATAGGCAAACTTAATTCCAAAGAAGTATCTTGATTTACCTATGTTTTTGGTAGCAATATAGCTCCTCACGTACTCCTTGGTCTTTGCAATGCCAATAGTATCATTATCAATCAGAAAGGTGTTATCAACATAGTCAATAAGAATAACATTACCACCATTGGCTCTTTTGATGAAAATAGAGTGATCTACTGCATAATGGTGAAAATCAACTTTTATAACGATCTGACTGAATTTGTCAAGCAAAGCGTTCAGACTTTAAATGAGGCCATAAATTGCCTTTCTGAGTTTACAAACCATACTCCCCCTAAGTAACATATCGAAGAAGTTGCTCTATGAGGACCTGCTGGCTACTCCTTAAGTTTCTGTAGAGATTGACATTTTTGACATCGAGCTGATGAAGTTCCTAGGACTAGTTGATGAAAAGAGATAGGAGAACCTTAATAGAATTAAAGTGAGCAACAAAGGAAAAAGTTTCTGTATAGTCAACACCAAAGGTTTATGTAAAGCCTTTAACTACCAATTGTACTTTGTATCTATCAATGGAGTCATCTAGTCAATACTTGACAACAAGTACCTATCTGCAATCAACAATTGTGGAGTCATGAGGGCAAGAAACCAATTCCCAAGTGTCCCAAGATTGTAATTGTAACACCCATAAAATTCATTTCATAATTATTTACATTTTTAATGAATTTATTTCTTAGACGGGTGTTACTGTTCCAAGGTCCGTTTGTGTGATTTTGTGTTTTTGAACTTCGATCTCATGGACTGGCTTTTATTTGTGTCCCTGTGGCTCGGATATGGGTCTGTGTAGGGCCCACGTTGTGGGCTAGATGGTAGAGGAGAGTTTGGTGTGGTTGTTAACTCGTGTGGGAGGCCAGTGGTTGCATTGTGCATGCATGCATGTAACTACTACTTTGGACGCATATTTCTATGCATGACCGACGACTCTTCCTTCGCACCTCTCCTTCTCTGCACGTTCTCCCTCCCTCTCGAGCGTGCCACCTTCCTTCCTTTTCCTCCTCCACTCGTTCCCTCTCCCTCCACTCACTCCCCTCCTTCTTGTCTCTCTATCACTCTCCCTCCCCTATTTCTCCTCCCTGCATCTTCCTCTCTGTTCGGTGTGCTTAAGGGACGATGGAGGCGTGCGGTGGTGCGTAGAGCTCCGGAGTGGCGTCCCTGAGGTCATGGAGTGGCCGTGGACGAGTAGTGTTGCTGGAGTTGGCCGGAGACTGGAGTTGAGTCACTGTAACGTGCATTACAAGTACGCATCTCCAATCCCTGTAACAGAGAACATAAAATTGGTAAGAATTGGTAGGGTTGTATGAAATCTAGGTAAATTTATATTCCTAGAACTTATTGTGAATTTATGAGAATTTATGATGGATTTACAGACATTTATGCTGATGGTTGTGTTTTAGATCGTTTTGACTCTTATGCCTTTGCGATTTTATATCTTGATGCATGATGAATGGATTTTGTTTTTATTTATTTAGATTTGGAATAGACTTAAAGATCTACATCTTATGTTTTGTGTGATTTTTGGTGTTGGTTTTGGAGGTCTGATCGTCGATCCCAGTTGAGCGATTTTGAACAGTAGGGCCCTTTTCTGGGATTCACAGAATTCGACATACCGAAATGGAAACGGTATACCGAATCAGTGAATTTCAATATCTGAATCCGTTCGACATACCGTTTTTCTGACAGTATTGGTCCTTCGATCGATTTGGCCTGTCGAATCCTTCCAGTCGAGCGATCTAGTGAATTTCAACATATCAGAGACAAAACGGTATGCTGAATCAGTGGATTTCGGCATATCGAACCTATTTTTCGGTATACCAAACCAAGACCCAAATATGCTAAAAAATGTTACTTTTCGAGGATTTTCCGGATTAGTTTGTTTTATTCCCTTCAAATGGAATTATGGGTTGTCAGTGGTGATCCCTTGAGACACCTGATGCGCCATTTTGTCAAGGTTTTGGAAGAGTTTTCAAAGAAATATAAAATAATTTTCAAAGATATAGGCTAGGAAAATGGTTTTCGTAATTTTCTGTGTGCGGATCAAGACAGTGTCATCGAGACCAAGGAATGTGACATTCTCGGATGGTCAAAAGCAACTCCCTGGTCAAGGTCGAAGGCTGAGATACATGAGGTTGAAGGGCGTCAGGGTCCTCAAGATATGAGACTCAGTGACTGTCGTCTCGAAACTAAGGTTGTGGTCCACGGGTTGAGCTGTCTTGTAGCATAACAGGGAGGTATGATACTCCTACTGTCGCTGTGAGCACTAAGGCTCGAGTGTCGTTAAGTGTGGAGATATGACACTCCTTCCTGAGCACCTGCATGAACGCCATGAGGAAACGTATCCTGTGGTAGCTAGTGTGGATGGAACACGTGTCTCGTAGCTAGTAGTATCCCGAGAGATAAGACAACCTTCCCAAGGAGGAGTTAGCTTTGTGAGAGTTCTCCAGTTGGGAGAATCATGAGACGACATGGCTCCTACACAAGGTGGCATGTTGTGGTAGTGCTGACACCATTGATCGCGATTCGGTGGACTGCTTGTGGCTAGAGTTTGGTTGCTTGGTGTCGGACTTTCCTACTCACTGTGTGTAGTTTTAGCCATTGAGGGTCGTGCTTCTGGTTTTAGACTAGTAGAGCTTCGGTTGTGGTTTTAACCGGTGTAGGGCCTGGTGTGTGAGGTTTTGAGAAAATGATTGTGAAAAGAATTTAAAAGAAAATTAATTATGATTTTGTTTCCTGCTTTTTCTTTCTTAGAGTGCATACTGGGTGACTACTGTCACTCATACGTTTTCCTCGTATTTTTGGATTGCAGGTGCAGGCATGTAGAGGTTTAGTGTAGTACATATAGATCGGAATCTCGTAGCCACACACACAGGTTCTTAGTAGTTTAATATTTCTGTTTGGCTTTAATTTTCCCGTAATTTAATTCGTTTTAAATTATTGTGGAAAATGTAAGACGTTACAGTAATGCTTGAACCTCCTCATCTATAGTAGTTTTTAAAACCTCTAAGTAACTCCTGGGAAGAGAATAAGAAGAAACAGACAAAGCAAAGTGGCAAAAATGAGGGTGAAGATAATTATAAGAAACAAAATAAGAAATAGGATGATCATTAATAGACCGCTTACTTCAATGAAGGACAATGAGAATGTCAAGATTAGTAGACAACAGATCTGTAGACATGAAAGTAGTATTAATCAATGGTGAAGTTGACGGGCCTCCTTGGTGGCGACGAGTATACACTTGTAGATGGCAAGAAATAAGAGGAACAACAAGAATAGTGGTATCAACCGACACTGGGCTAACAAAAGGAATAGAAACAGGAACAGGTGCAGGCACCTGTGTCTCTTTAGGTAAAAATAAATCAAAAAAGGATGTAGACTCACAAAAGGTGACATTAAACAAAATATCTTCTAAGAAAAGGACTATAGCATATGTAGCCTTTCTAAGTTCAAGAATATCTAACAAAAACATACTTGATAGATCTAAGAGAAAGTTTATCAAATGTCTAGTGAGTGAACCTAAACATAACAAATATGACCAAATACCCATGAAGGAAGTTGAAAAAAAAGTGTTATTTAGATACAAACAACGAAAAGGAATGTCCCCAGAAGGAACAACAGAAGGCAACCTATTTATAAGATAAGATACAGCAAGAATAATTTCAAACCAAAAGGATTTTAAGACATTCATTTGAATTATAAAAGTGCAGATAGCATCACGAATATGACGATATTTACGTTCAATAACTCTATTTTGTTGTGATGTATGTGGACAAAAAGTTTAATGGAAGATACCTAAGGAGACACAAAACTCAACAATTTCAAACTGAATATACTCCAAAGCATTATCAATGCAAAACAAGCAAGTAGAAGTAGAAAACTAGGATTTTATTTCTTTGAAAAATTCTTGATTACATGTGACACATATGCCCTATTTTTAAGCAAGTAGAAAAATACCACTACAAACAAAATGAGATTGACGACGATAGAAAGCACAATGATATTTTCCTAACTAATAGGACTCACACTCAAAAGACTCAAGAGATAGCCATGACAAGGCTTGCTAAAGCTTACTATAATAGGGATGATCTAGACGATAATGCCACAAAAGAGACGACTTAAGCATGGAAACAGAACACTAAAGGCCTACAGGAATATCATTGTGAACTAGCAAATAGAGTCTATGACTAGCTTCACAACTCAAACCAATTCTCTTCCCCATCTACAAATTCCGAAAGACACAATGATAAGGAAAGAAGATTGCTTTGCAGAATAAGGCTTTAGTAATAGCACTAATAGAAAGTAAATTGATGGAAAATCTGGAACATAAAAGACATTTTCAAGAGACAATTAGAAAGAAACTTGAACAACTCTTTCACCACCAACAGGACATTGACCACTATTTGTAATAGAGACAGCTGTCAAATGAGACAACTAAAAAAGTCACCTAACATATTATTTTGTAGTTCCTGAATCTATAATCCAAGAACTATCCTTAGAGGCTAGTAATTCACCAGTACTTGTCGTGGTGGCATGAGAAGCAGTGGTAAACGGTTGACTAACTTAGAACTTAAGGAACCTGACATACTCTATCTATGGAATAGTAACTGTCTTGAGAGTAGTAACTACCTCTTAAAGGTTCACATATTCAGGATTACTATCAACAGTAACATTTTGAGCCCAAACAAGTTTCCTAAACTTCTCCTAACAATTCTCGGAAACATGATTAATTCGACCACAATATGCACATTTTCTGGTTCCACTACAAGATCCACGACCACGACCCCGTCCACCCCTTAAATTGACAAAAGTGAAGGAATTCGTGTGAACAGTGGGAGCACTAGTGGAAATCCTCAAGACACAAGAAAATGTTGTAGACAATGAAGGAACGATATCATCACCAAAAATCTATCTACGAATCTGGGAGAAAGGATTTTAAGGCAAAGAGAAACTAGTCACAACATATTTCTCATAATATTTCCTCATCGTAGTAATATCAGCAACAAATGATTGATACATGTCCAACTCATCCAATAAATTCCGAAGAGAGGTGTATAACTCTTCGACTCAATCTCCTTATGGAGGATCAAAAACTACTCATAAATTTCAACCACATAAGATATGTTCTTTTCATGGTCATAAGTACTCTCCAAAGTATTCTATATTTTCGTGGCTAGAGTAAACATAAGCACACCACGAGCAATCTATTCTTCTATACTATTTGTTGGCTAAGAAATAACTCCACAATCATTAACAAACTAATTATCATATAAGGAATCCTTCACATCTAGATGATCATGAATAATGTGGCGAATCGTCTAATGAGGACCAAGAAAAGCTTGAAAGGATTTGGACAAAAGGAGGTAATTTTTATCATTCAACTTGATAAATGTACTACTAAGATTGTCTGTCCATCCATCTTAAGAATAGGTAGAAGACAAGGAGGCCATGATCACCCAAAACATGATAGAAAAAGGGCAAATCAGACCTGATAAGAGGCAAATCAAGCCACGTAGAGGGCAAATAGGCAGGCAGGAGACCTCATATAAGGGTTTTCACATCAGCCAAGGAAGACACCCTCCAAGGTGAAAACAAGGCAGTCAACGGCAAGCTGTAGGAACTGTCGGCACCTGGACAGCAATGGGAGGTCTGATGGTGGGGAGGGAAGGTCTGGTGGAAAGGGAAAAGAGGTGGCGGGCTGACGGCTGGCAACAATGGTGGCAATGGCCTAGACTGCCTCGGGCTGCAGTGGCAGGGCCGGCCGGCGGTGGTGGCTGCTGTCCTTTCTTCTTCTCTTTTTTTTCAAAGAAAAAAACCCTAGGCTTTGGTACCATGTAAGTGGAAAGATAAAAAAATATACATCCCTAAACTAAGGATTACACAAGTATTTAAAGACAACAAATGGGCAGGGTAAATGGATGTCACTACTATACTAACACTAACTCTAACAGTAATCTATGGCTCAAAGGTTTTGACAAGGTTGGTACGTCATATTAAGTTTGATGTTGTCTAGTAGGTTCACAAGTCTTGATAGAAATCAGATAAGATTGTGCATCCTTGGTTCATGGCATAACAAAATGGTACAAAAGCATGCTAGCCAGCCAGAAACTTAAAAGGTAACTATTGTACGAGGATAAGTCAAAAGAGTGCTTGTGAGCCACCTCTATAATAAATCTACATATTGGTGATCATGGATTGGATAAAGCAATTGGACATTGATAAGAAAGTCAAAGAGTTCAAAAGAGAGATCAAAATGCCCTTAAAATTCCCCCATTGCTTAATTTGGAAAGAGAGATCAGGTACAAGGCCTAAGTCCTACTATATTGATTGGACATTGGTTGGTGAACTATATTAAGATTGTTATAAGCTAGTGAGTTCATGCGTCTCACCACGAAACAAGTCATTATTTGTGCTTCACACAAGGCATGACATGTGTATTGTGAAAATTAAAATTAACCACATAATACGTAAGCAAAAACATTAATTTTCTTTCAACAAATGCCTAAGCTTTATGATAAAAATAATTATCAATTAATACTTATTCCAATTCAACATATACGTTGTCTTCGAGGTTCAGAACCTAATCCGCTTGGTTAAAACCAATGGGAGGTTGTGTTATTTAAACAACTATATAAAATTTGCACCAGCCTCATTGTATCGTATATCTAGATATCTTGCTTTTGCATTCATGAAAGGTCATTAGCAATGATTCAATGAGATGCATCTAGTTTACACACTTTTTTCACTAAAACAAGTTCATTTGAAAAATTGTGACCAACCCAACATAGGAAGAAATGGCCTGCTAACATGTGACCATCTAATGTCATCTTTATCTCTTCAAAATGGCTGGACTCGAGACATATCCTATGATCCAATACTTTGAAAAAAAAAAAAAAAATGTTAATTTTTTGAGATAAACGACTTTCTAATATATTTTAATTTACCAAATCATTATCTTTTTCAAAAATTATGCTAAAATAAAATAAACCATTTTTTATTTTACAAAATCACACTATAAAAACTAAAAAACCCAAGTTTTTTTTTGCAAATTACATATATGGGCTTCACAAACATTCTAAGAAAAAGTCCACAATTGGTAGGATCAGTTTGCGCTTAATGAGAATATTGTGTACAATTGTTGTCAACATTACATGATGCAAGTCATAATTTTGAAGAACTTTCAATGTGTACAAACCTAAAATTGGTATAATCAATATGATACACATTATAAATATTTAAAGCGTATACAACCAAATGACGAGTATCAAAACACCGAAAATGAAAAACTTGACTATTATCTATAATACCAAATGTCTACGCGTGTCGTCAAAATTTCACCGACACGTATTTTATTTTCAATTTACCGACATGACTCCGACACGAATATTGACATAGAAGTTTTCTGAACAAATGTAAATTTTTTTTACTGTATTTCCACTAACACGATACCGATATACCGACATTTTTTCAACATGTGTCTGTTTTTCAATTTATCAAAATCCGACATGAAATCGATATTTAAAACCATGCTATTATCATGATCATCATAATATTTCAAATAACATGTAGAAGCCTCAATCTAGATGATGAAACAAGCTACATACCCAACAACTAGACAAGATAATGTGAAATATCTAGATGTAAAATAATAATGTGAAATGTATAACAATGAATGGTAACATGTAAAAGCCTCAATCTAGACAAGATAAAACAAGCTACATACCTGACAACTATAGTCTCTAAAATTTGGCTCCATCATTAAAGGGACCCCCATACAATCTTTAAAGAAAGTCTGCGGTGAAGATCATGTAAGACATACAGAAGAGTACATCAGATAAAAAGGCATACAAAAAACAAATACATAACTAGCTAAATATATAGATTTTTATATTGTTAGAGTTAACATATTATGTATTAGGTATAGTGAGTTATTAGGTTATTGGTTATTCATCTAGTCTAAGATATCTAATACTCCCATATAAATATATAACTCCAAAATCAGTGATTATCTTTTTCTCCCTTATCTTTATTTCTACATGGTACTAGAGCATAGGGGAAAACCCTAGGGACCCTTTCCCTCACCACCACCACCCATCGACCACCTCCTCCCACTGCCGGAGCTGCCAGTTCTCCCTTCCAAGCTTGCCACCGGCCACTCCAACCCATTTTCTGCTAGTCTGCGTCCATAGGAAAGGGGCCAGCTGTCGTCCAAGCCCTCCCTAGGCATCTTCGTCCCCTCCTGTAGCACTGGTAGGGGGTTCTGGTGACCTCAGATATTCGACGGCGCAGTCCGGCCCCTGTTTTGTCACTAGTCGACGTATCAAGCCATGTGTTAGGACTCCTCGTGTCTTTTCATCGTCGTGTGTGTGTGGATACGTGATATTTACATGTGTTTGTGCCTCTGGATTGTGTGTTGGTGTCTCCAGAAGGCGGTTGTGAGTTGTTTTAGCTTTGTCTACACCAAATCAATGCCTTTTCTTACATCAGTACAGTGAAATCAGACCACCTACCCTAGTGTTTATCATGGCTACCTATGAATCCTTAGTGAAAAATCACAGTGAAACTTCTGAAAATCTTAATGGCAAGAATTATCTCCTTTAGACACAGAATTTTGAGATGTTTATCGTAGCACATCACAAGATTGGTCATCTCACCAAGCCTCCTCTTGATAGTAAAGATGCAACTTATGATGACTGATTTGCTAATGATGTGGTAATTCTTTCTTTGTTAGTAAATAGCATAGAGCCTACGATTGCAAGAGGTATTATGATGTTACGACCGACAAAGAAGATCTAGAATACGTTGTGTCTCACGTATAGTCACGAGAAGAACATATATAGAGTTTTCAAGGTTTAAAAGCAGTTGTTTACTCTATGATAGGGCGATCAGTCTGTTCAAGAACATTTTACACTATTACGGGTTCTACTTGACGAGCTTGAAGTATATCAACCTTTGACTGCTGATATCACCCAGATAAGATAGCAACGTGAAGAACTGATTGTGGCGATCTACCTCTTTAGTTTGACTCCCGATCTCAATTCTCAAATCAGACAGATTCTCAAAACTGGTAGTGTACCTGACCTATAGTCTACCTTTGCCAGAGTCTTGTGTATTTCCACCTCTACGTCTTTTTCAGTGCTTGATCAGTCAACTATGGCAACTACGTGTGGTAGAAGATACAGTGGCTCGCGTGGAGGTGGTTATGGACGTACAGTTACTGAAGGACGCTCTCGTTGCACTCATTATGGCCAGACACGTCATCAGGTCAACAGATGCTAGGATTTGATTGGTCGACCTTCCACAACACATGTTACTACTGAGGCTACGCCATCCACTTTTACCAGTAAAGAGTAAATAGTTACCATCTCTTAAGCTGACAATGATAGGCTCCCACAGCTAAAGGTCACTGACTTCGCCGCCACTACCTCTCATTCTCCTTCCACACATACTAGTACTCTCCTAGCCTCTATGGATCCTTCCTGGATCATTGATTTTGATGTCTCTTCTCACATGTTAGGTACAAAAATTTTATTTACACGTCTAACTCTAACTTTCTGATATTTGATCTGTAGCCATTGCTGATATTCGATCTTGCCCTATTATTTAAGAAAGAGTTGTGCAAACCTCTTCTCAACTTTCTCTTGAAAAAGTCCAATATGTACCTGATTTCTCTATTAATCTCCTTTCTATTAGTGCTATTATTAAATAATTACTCTGTTATGTGAATATTTTTCTTTTTCACTGTACGTTTCAGGATTTACGGATAGAGAAAAGGATTCGTTTGGACCGTGAATGAGGCAATAGCGTGTACCTGCTGGTCAATAATGATATACCACGAGGATTAGCGTCTAAACCTTCTTCTCTATGATATTACAAGTTAAGTCACCTTTTTCACCAAAAATTGCAACAGACTTTACCATAGGTTTCTGTTTCCCCATTTGATTGTGAGTCGTCTCAGTTGAGTAAGGATCATTGTGCTTCCTTTAAACATTTACATCTTGTATCGAGTCCTACGTTATTTGAGTTAATCCATTATGATATTTAGGGTCCTACCAAAGTTTCATCCGCATCTAATCATCATTATTATATTATGTTTATTGGTATTTTTTAAGAGTGTCTTGGATCTATTTGCTTAAAGATCGGAGTAATATTTATGATGTACTCAGAACGTTTATTACAAAAATAAAAAATCAGTTTGATGTTACTCTAAAATACTTGTGTATGGATAATACTCTTGAATTTGTTCAATCCAAAGTTGAATCTTATTGTACATCCTTATGTATTATACATCAGACTACTTGTTCTCACACCTCTTAATAAAATAAGGTAGCTGAACGCAAACATAGGTATATACTTGATGTCACTCGCATCGTCATGCTTCACATGAAAGCTCCTAAATATCTTTAGTCTGATGTATTCTTACTACCACATATCTTATTAATAGGATGTCTTCTATTCCTCTAGGCAGTGAAGTACCATTTTGGTGCCTTCGACTATATACCACCTTGTTTCCTTTAACCCCTCGTGTGTTTGGATGTATTGTCTTTGTCTAGGATCTCTCTCCTGGACTTGATAAATTGTTTTCTAGGTCTATCAAGTGTATTTTTGTGGATTATTCCAGAACTCAGTGGGAGTATTGAGACTTTTATCCTCCATCCAGACGATATTTTGTGTTTATTGATGTTACCTTTTTTTGAGTCCATGAGTTATTTTGATGATTCAACACCTATCGTTGAGTCGATTCCTCTTCCTTCTATTGTTGAATCCTCCATTGCAGGTCACCAAGACACCCTCCATTGTTTGTACAAAGGCTCCTCATCTTTTGCAAGTATATCAACACCATCAACAGACATCAGTGCCTCTCACGACAAAATCGACCTCCTCTGCGAATGTAAATCCACCTCCTAGTAATTTTGACCTACCAATAGTCTTTCGAAAAAGTATCCGTTCTTCCACTGCTCATCTAATATCTAATTTTATTTCCTATGACTTTCTTTATCCTCATTTTCGTAATTTTACCTTATCTCTCTCTTCTGAATCTGTTCCTAGGAATCATAAGGAGGTACTCTTACTTCCTTAATGAAAGGTAGTAATGGATGAGGAAATAACTACATTAGCAGTTCATGGCATTTGGGAGTTGGTGACTTGTCCTGTTGGAGCTAATGTAGTCACTTGTCGATGGGTCTATACTGTGAAGTACAAGACTGACGGCACATAGACAGATATAAAGTTAGACTGATTACTTGTGGATTTACTTAGACATGCTAGGCATTCTCACCGGTTGTTCGCCTGAACTCCATCAAAGTCATATTGTCCATTGTCATCAATAATTCTTGGAAACTGTGTCAATTAGATGTCAAGAATGCCTTCTTATATGGTGATCTAATCGATTCTGTGCTTATGGAGCAATCTTCAGGATATGTTGCTCAGAGGGAGGATAGAATATGCAAGCTAAAGAAAGCGATTTATGATCTTAAACAGAGTCTCAAGGTCTGGTTTAAAAAATTCAGCAAAGTGATGATGATTGAGGGTTTCTAAAGATGTGTTGTTGATCACTTTATGTTCTACAGGAAGACTGGCAGTAGATGTGTGCTTCTTATGGTCTATGTTGATGATATACTGGTGACTGATAGTGATAAAGAGGGCATCAAAGAGATAAAAAAATACCTTAGGACACATTTTGTCACTAAGAATATGGGAAAACCAATATATTTTTTGGACATAAGAATTTACTTATGTAAATGGAAAAATGGCACAGTCTTAGAGGAAGTATGTCCTTGATCTTCTCCTGAGGAAACAGGTCTTTTAGGGTGTAAGCTAGAGCTTGTTCCGATTGAGCAGTCACCATCCTTCTAGGACACCAATTCAGAGTTGTTAGAGGACCTTAGTCAGTACAGGAGATTAATTAGGAAGCTTATATATTTAACAGTAACTTGAATAGACATTTCGTATGTAGTTAGCTTGTTGAGTCAGTTCATGCACGAGCCTAAAAGAATACACTAGAGTAGAGTCTTACGTGTTCTTTTTTATGTTAAAAATGTTCTACGCAAAGGATTGGTCTACAGGAAAAATGATCATATGGATGTCATAACATACTCAGATTCAGGATATACAGAAGATAGGAAGTCCACATCTGATTTCTACACATATGTAGGAGGAAATCTCGTCACCTGACGCAATAAGAAACAGAATATTGTGTCTCGATCTAGTGCTGAGGTAAAGTATAGATCCATAGCTCAAACAGTTTGTGAGATGATGTGGATCAAATCTCTCTTGTTAGAACTTGACTTTACTGTTAAGCAGCCGATGCCAATGCATTGTGATAATCAAACAGCTAATTTTATTATCAACAATCTCACGTTTCATGAGCGCACGAAGCAAATAGAGGTTGACTGTCATTATGACGAGATATGGTGATGAAAAAAGTCATTTTTATGCATTACACTTAATCATCAGAGTAGTTGACTGACATTTTCACAAAGGGATTGAGTGTTAAAGTTTTTGAGTTGTTATGTACTAAGCTGGGCATGATTGATATGTATGCTTCAGTTTGAGGGAGAGTATTAGAGTTAGCATATATATATTCGGTGTAGTCGATTATCGGGTTATTACATATCCATCTATTCTAGGGTATCTAATACTCCTATATAAATATGTAACTCCACAATCAGTGATATAGATTATCTTTTTCTCCCTTATCTTTATTTCTACACATATTTTTTCATATGACATCAAATGAATTTCTTGACCTGTAAAGTAGAGGCAATGTTTCAATTAGGGAACCAGACCAGATTCGTTTTCTGTGACTGTTCAACTCAAAGCTTCTTTAGTGAGCTTCAAACTCAGAATTTATCTTTCATCTCCTTCACATTATCCTAGTGATAGAGTGCATCACCTATACTTGTATTGCCCTGATATTTTTCCCATTGTTTTCTATTAGATTGTTTAATTAACATGATTATGATGTCACCAGTCCAAGCAGAATATAAACTGAAAATCAATGTTCCATCCACCCACTTACAAAACCAGTTAGATGACTGGGTCAAGAATAAAAAACCTTACTTGCGTAGGCTTGGAAGAAGCACCACACAAAGTATCTGTTTTGTTGGGAGCTTCTGCTGCAGTTCCATGAACCACATCAGCTACTCCATGGAGAACTCTCACAACAGCCTTTACAAAGGTATTGCCATAAATTTAAGACTCTTCCCTTATGCCCATACAGTTAATATGCCTTTGTAACACATGAAGGAAGTATAGTTACTTTTCAATAATTGTGTCAATAACCAATTTGGCGGACAAAGAAGTTCTCCATACCTAATTCAAATAACAATGAGATATGGATGACATGATTCAAATGTACAGCTGGAAATGGCAGTATAAAGAAACGGCCTGAAAAAATCATACTCCTGCATATACCAACTGACCTGAGTTGGTTGCTTGCATGTGTTGATACAGATTCCCACACATTTACTTTCTTCCAAATACCTGCATCTTTCTACAAAAACCTATACAATACAAGCACCAACATCACAACCTTTTAGGAGAGCATTGATAGGGAACAGGAAACAATGCAAATTGGTGATTGATAATACATGACAAACATGAAGTCATGGGAATATCAAAATTACCCCACTTTTGCAGTTAGATCCACCAGGAAGATCAATAAAATTAACAGAGCATGGACCCATCAGCCATTGACAAGATAGTGCAGTTGCCCTTGCTGCATTTGAAACTAAAAAATCATCATACATGACATTAAAAAGATGCTGAATCAATCTAGACTTGAAGGCAACAAGATATAAGTTTCTCTACAGATTATTAAGGAACTGTTACACTAGCAATTTAGCAAATATACGAAATAAACAAATTAGTTGTGCAGGTACAGAAACAGTTGGAAGCATGGTGAATTGACTTCTTACCAACCATCACAGCAGCAACTTTACCCCCTCCTATAGGTGCTATGAGCATTTGAAAAAGTTCCGGTAAGAATGGGGGGAACAATGATCTTAGTACTCGTACCTGCCATTTGTCAGAAGACAAGGTGGAGAAAAACTCACCATTATGATAAAGATCTCAGAACTATGCAAAATATATACAAAAATGCAGGTAATATGGTACCCCATACACCTTTATCCATGTTGGCGTCATTTTTTGCAGAATATAAAGTGCAAGTGGTAACAAAAAGAAAATGTTTGATAGTTGATGCATTCTACTATTCTAGAGCTCAGAAATACAAGCAAAGATTGCTGAGACACACCAACGTCCTTTTGTCTATTTGTACTACTTTACATAGCAGGAGGAATTCAGCTATAATTGTGTAAACAATAACAGCATGCAGATTCTATGACAAGTATTACATAGTTATGATGTAGTAACCATGCTAACCATTTGGTGGTCTAAGATGCCCTGTCTAGTGTTGCTGGGGTTTGAATGACCACAGCAAGCTTGTCCTGAAGAACAACAAAAATGACGAGATCTCAACGGCAATTTACCAAACTTAGGTTGGCAAGCGAAGATTTTCTTGTGGACTGAAGTCTAATTCAATATGTTTGACGTAAGCAAGGATGATCAGATCCACCATGAGATAAGTTGTGCAAAGATTGTCGCACCATCGAAGTGGAGGCTGCAATATGAAATGAGGAGCTTGAGAAGCATGGAGAGCCATGTGAGCTCACCTGAGAAAATAGGATAGAATTAATATTTCTCCTATTTGGTCTGAAGTGATAATTTCTCTCAAATGTAATGTGCAATTGAGTTGAGTGATCATAAGAGATCACAGTGACAGTCCTGACCAACTTGATGCTTATAAGAAAGGTCTGATTATGTGATATTTTGCATTTTATTGTGAAATTTTACGTTTTAATTAGAAGTTACCAAGGGTTGTTTAAGAGTCTTGTGTCCATTCTAATAAGATTACCCCACCAAGCACTAACTGCTGAGGAACCGTGGAAAGATGCCACCAATCTTCCTCCACAAAACAACAAAAGGAGCATCTACTAGTAGAATAAAGCCTTCACATTTCAGTGCCACCTGTGTCAAAATACCACCGTGTAATAATTGCCAAGCAAAAAGATTGGAACTTCATTGACACCCAATGGTTCCACATCCCATTCATGTATGCAATCCAACATCCACTACCTGCAATAACCTATTAAAAGCAATTTGACACTGAAGGCTCCATCCTCACCCCAAAGCCAATTGCTTGAATATGGATTTGAAGATAGTAAAGAGGAACCATGGAAATCTAGAAGAGAAAGCAGCACTAGAAGATCATGAAATTCCACATCACGAAGATCCCTCCTGAGACTGGCATCCCAGCGCTCATAACATTCATGAATCCTCACAGTAGAGGTGTCCACAACATGATATAAAGAAAGAAATGAAAATTTCAATGAAGTAAACACTAATCAGCTGTCATCCCAAAACCTAATCCAATGTGCCCACCCAATATCCAACAACAAAACACAATTCATCACCTCTTCAGCCTTGGTAATACCATGCCATACCCAAGACATCCTCCTCTTATGAGAACAGACAGGACCCAAAAGCTTACCTTTGTACCACTTGCCCAAAAAAATTTGCTGCCACAACCAGGAGCCATCTTCTCCACCTTCCCCAAGCCTTTGTAACCACTTGCCTGACAAAGCCGAATTGAAAAGATGGAAATCCCTCAAACCAAACCCACCTTTACAAGAATCACCATAACTCAAAAATCACCATATGATCCTCAAGGTTTCTTCTTCTCACCTTTCCACAGAAATTATCTTTCAATTCTTTGAAGTCATTTAGCAGTGATCGGGATGTGAAACACCTAGCATAATTCAAAAACCACCATATATTACAAGGTTTCTTCTTCTCTCCTTTCCACAGAAATTCTCTTCCAATTCTTTGAAGTCACTTAGCAGTGATCAGGAAGTGAAACATCTAGAGGTAGTAAACATGGTGTCAAATTTCGATCGCATCGGAGGGTGAAACTAGCGAAACGACAATGATAGGTATGTCGCGACTTACCTTATGTCGGACGATATTTCGGTGGATGTCGGTCGCATCGGTGGATGTCGGTGGATGCTTGCTCTTTTTTTACGCAAATCCTCACGTATCGCCCACACGCCTCCCCCGCAACACGACACCAGACACGGCTTCAAAAGCCACGAGATTCTTTCGTCTACCAACATCCCAACAGCGCCTTCTCCCATTTTCTTTCACGCTTTGTCGACGTCCAGCGCCATCGTTCACAAGCTTCTCCCACTGCGGGAGTCCCACAGTCCAATGCCGGCCTTCATCCAACCTCCAGCGTTGTCTGCCGTCTGTCAGCGTCTTCCAGCGTCGTCCGCCGTCCGTTCAGCACCTTCTCCGGTACTCACGTTCGCTGTCCGTCTCCCTGCATCGTCGTCAGCTCCGATCTCCAAGGCCAACCAGATTCGTCGTCGCCTCCTCCTCTCTTTTTTTTGGGAATCTTCGAGTGCAGGATACGGGAGAGATGAAATATGTATTGGGCCCATTAATATCAAATATAGGCTAAGAGTTAAAAATCAGAGGGTTACGGGGGCTAAGAGTTAAAAATCAAGAGGCTAAGAGTTAAAAATCGGGCCCGTTAATACCTAGTTAAAAATCTTAATTTAGAAATCTTAATTAAAATAGATGATAAATATAAAGGATCATTTTTTTTATTAAAAATGAATTGAACAATATTTCTTTCCTTTTTTTTCTTTAACTCCTATCATCTAACCCTTTATATTTTGTTTTAAAGTTTGTGTCCAATGCTTTATTTTTTTCTTATGTAAAAGAGACGGTGTCCAATGCTTTATCTTTTATTTATTTATTTTTTAAGTCCTTTCTTGCAAAAGTGATTTTACTGTCTTTCAAGTTCCAATAAATTAAAAATATTATTGAAACATTAACAATAGCCATCATTTTCTCCATTTTTTTTTAACCTTTGTCTTGGAGTAAATCTTTTCTTTTATTTAAGAAATTATCATATTTATTTTGTAAGTAATTAAAAAATAAAGATTTAACCTAATAATATTTCAATTCATTACATAAATAATAGATCTAATATAATAATTTTATAAAATCAGTAAATTTTTATAGTTTTTTTTTAAAATAAGAATATTTCATAATTTATTTAAAAATCAAGAAAATTTAAAAAACAATATAAAGAGCAACCACCTGAACGTCCTCTAAGTCATTCTTATATCCCTCGACAGCCTCAACCAGTATATATAATTCCACAATATCCACCAATAGGATTCTTAATACAACTGCCAATATTACAATACCACTACTTCATCAATGAATATCAGACATATTATAATCATATGTCTTGGAACAACTATGTGTTTTGGAGAGAGTCTCAAATTCGACAACAAATTCATCGAGAACACAATATGGCTGATGTACAGGAAGAATATTTTGATCCACCAAGGCATTGTTCATGGTATTAAGCATATATAAGGTAACTTTTTTGAGTCTTTTTGTTTTTAAACATTTATTAAGCATTTTTATGTATTATTTATACTTCGGGATATTTCTATTAGGTCTGTCTACTGTATTTTCATGTGATATATATTGAAGAAGTTGATGTAAGTAGTCTAAGATGTAGATTATTACTTACTTTAGCTTATGTAAGAGTTTCAAATCAAAATTTAAAGTTTTTTTACCATTTCCATGGACTTCCGTAAATTTACCGCGTTTCCACCGACATTTCCACCGATATCCGACACGTTTCCTATTTTTGTCGGATCGAAGTCCGACACGAAACCGACGTTTGATTCTATGATCACAGTAAACCATGAAGTTGATAATCTATTTTTTTGATTGTACTTGCCCAATAATCATGTATAATAGTGATCTCATAGATTAGTCATTATTTAAAGCTATTAATGTAGCCTTCTATTTCTTCCTTTTTTTATTTAAGATACTTGTTCATTATATCTTGATCAATTGATGCTTTTACTTCCGTATGTTCTCTGGCCGTTATCTCAAGCATATGTTGTAGATATGGTCTTTTTGTAGTATTCGTTGGAATATCATTAAAAAACATGTATTTGGCCACTGTGGCCACTGCTTGATCAACTTTCTCTCTGGCATTTTCAAACATACCTTTGATAG
>JAMKQA010000927.1:0-29622 GCA_024699735.1 Posidonia australis | reverse complement strand
GTACAAATAATGAATTAGATAATTATTTAGAATCCTCAATTGCTTTTAGTGATTTAGAAATAGATAACTTAGATATATTAAAGTGGTGGTCTACTATAGCTATTAGGTTTCCTATAATATCAAAAATGGCAAAAGATTTACTAACGATTCCGACATCAACTGTGGCATCGGAATCTGCATTTTCTGCAGGAAAAAGAGTATTAAATGATAAAAGATGTAGATTATCAGAGAAGTCTGTAGAAGCCTCCGTCTGCTTAAAAGATTGGTACGATGCGGTTGACCATTTTCATGGATTGAGCTTGAAGTCTGAATCAGAAGAAGGCGATGATGCGACATCAACTTCAACAGGCAGAACAGACTTCCCAAATGAATAATTCTTGATGTAAAATTTTAAAATAAAAAATGTAAAAAAATGATGTGAATATCTTTTGTATTTTTTTATGTAAAAAAATGATGTATTTCAAAAAAAAATGTATTAATAATAAAAATAATTTTTAAAATTCATTTTTGAACCTAATGGATCAACCCAACCCGACTGGGTCCATCAACTAGACCCACAGACAGACCATAGACCTGGTACGTCTCATGGATTCCAAGAGGAGGCCCGAACCGGCCCCGTCCAGGTCCATCTCTATAATCACAGGAAACGACCAGGAAGAACAAAGCCCCACCGCTATAAATACCAAACAAGAAGCATCTGTTACCGCTTTCCACTCTCGACGTCTCCCCTGCCCAGAAAAAAAAAAAAAAAAAAAAACTCTCGTCCTTCTCCTTCCTTTTCTTCTCGTCTCCACTGATCTCCCTCATTCGAAACTCCAAACCATAACCCTAATCCCCCGATCCGGAGGAGATGAGGCCGGCAATGCTTCAGCCCCTCCTCCTCCTCGCGACCCTCCTCCCCTTCCTCCGCCCGATCCCCGTCGCCGAATCGGCTGTGGCGAGCGTCGATATCGGATCCGAATGGCTGAAGGTCGCAGTCGTCAATTTGAAGCCCGGTCAGAGCCCAATCTCAGTCGCGATCAACGAGATGTCCAAGAGGAAGTCGCCGGCTCTCGTCGCATTCGCCGGAGGGAACCGGCTGGTGGCCGAGGAGGCTTCTGGGATCACGGCGAGGTATCCGGATAAGGTGTACAGTTTGGTTAGGGATATGGTCGGGAAACCGTACAAGTACGTGAAGGATCTTGTGGATTCCAAGCATCTCCCGTTCGATCTGGTGGAGGATTCGAGGGGGGCGACGGGGGTTCGGATCGATGATAGAGTTACGGTGTATTCGGCAGAGGAGCTGTTGGGGATGGTGTTTAGCTACGGAATGGGTTTGGCGGACTCGCACGCGAAGGTGCCGGTTAAGGATGCGGTGATCGCTGTCCCGGCTTACTTTGGTCAGGCGGAGAGGAGGGGGTTGATGCAGGCCGCGGAATTGGGGGGCCTAAATGTGTTGGGTCTGATTAATGAGCACTCCGGGGCTGCATTACAGTATGGTATTGATAAAGATTTCAAGAATGAGTCAAGGCATGTTATTTTCTATGATATGGGTGCTGGCAGTACTTATGCTGCTCTGGTTTGTTTCTCTGCCTACACTACTAAGGAGTACGGAAAAACTGTGTCAGTGAATCAATTTCAGGTAATCACATGATTCATCGGTTCTTCACTTTGTCTAGAAAATTGCTTCTTCTTTTCAATTGGAAGGATTTTTTGCTCCTAGATTGCTCGATTTAAGGATGTAGTCCCCTTTTCCAGTCTTTTGCAGATATAGTAAAAAAATCTAGCGTAGACCTTGTCTGTATGTTTGAAGATTTGAACTAGACACAAAAACAACCTGTAAATTGTATAGCAGACATACAATTGTGGCAGTGACTATATACATGTGGTTCATTTTACAACTGGTAACATCCTGCACGTGGCAATTTTTTTCTTCATCTGTAGGGTGGGGTAGCACCAAATGAGAATAAAATGAGAGACTCGTCTTTGGTGGTTTGAATGTGTTAAAAGAAGCCTTTAATGTGCACTCGTAAGAAAGAGAGAACTAGTTGATGTTGATCAAGTTAGAAGAGGTAGAGAAAGACTTAAAATCACATGGTTGGTGATGGTAAGATGGATCTAAGCATGCATAATTCAACAAATATGGATAGAGCTAAACGGAGAGAATGGATTCATATTGCCAATTCCACATAGTGAGATTAAGACATGGTTGTTGTTGTTATATAGATATAAACATTTTCTGTACACATTGTTTGCTTATTATTCATCACCTTCTTACATTGAAGTTCTAACTGATTGCCTTTTACTTGGCAGTGCACTTTATGCCTTTTTCTAAAGTCATTTCCTTAAGCATTGACTTCATATATTATTGCAGGGATCTTCACATCGTAATTTTCTATCACTAGGAAACACCATTTTCTGCCTAAATGTATATTTGACCATCATTTGCTGTAGTACAGCATTACACTTCATATTTTTCTATAACCATAAAATATAAAACTTTCTGCTGCTAAATTTCAAATGGCAGGTGAAAGATGTAAAATGGAACACAGAACTTGGGGGTCAGTGTATGGAACTACGTTTGGTGGAGCATTTTGCGGATGAGTTTAATAAACAAGTTGGAAATGGTGTAGACATGAGGAAGTCCCCCAAGGCAATGTCTAAATTGAAGAAACAGGTTAAGCGCACTAAAGAGATTTTGAGTGCAAATACTGTGGCTCCAATAACTGTTGAATCTCTATACGATGATCATGATTTTAGGTGAGTTCATTTTGTAACATATTTTGTCCGTCAATGTGATTCCATTTTGTTTGTAACCAGGTATATATGGGTTTCCTACTGCATTTTTTAATGCCCTTTTTATGCATTTCAGTTTGACTGGTTCATTTTCTGTTCTCTTCGTCAAAACCATTTTTCTTTATCTTAAATAAATAAATTAATCGAGTTTTTGATGACTTATGTATAACTTTAAACTTCAAGTAAGATCTCATGTAAATTGAAGTTTGATATATTTTATAACCATATTGCAAAGTAATTCATCAGCCCAAGGAAGCAGTGGTGTAAACAAACAACATGCTTTGCCTACGTTATCTCCTTCCATTGTCATTAATAAGGAAATCCGAAGGACCACCTTCTTTAAAATTGTGTTGTGAATGATGATCCTGGCTAGACTTGGAAAATGGGCTGGGTCAGGCCGACCCAGCCCAAAATATATGCAACCCACCTGGGCTGGGTTGGCTTGCTCCATCGGTTGGACCGGGCTGAAGATAACAGCCCTTCGGTCCAGCACGACCCATGGCCTGCCTTGTGGGCCGGGTCACTAGCCTAGTGGACCGGGTCGACCCATTGGGTCGTTTAATTTTAAAAAGTAATTAAAATTTTTTATTAATTAAAAAGATATTTTGTTATAAATAAAAAAAATACATAATTTAAAAAATACATAATTATTTTTTATACATAAATTTTACATTTGTACACTTTTACTCATTAATGGAGTTTGTTCTGGTCCCCTTGTTGATGTTGAAGCCGCATCGTCGTCTTCTGATTCCTCGTTCAAGCTTAATCCCTGAAGACGATCAACCGCATCGTACCGCTCTTTTAAGCATACGGAGGCTTCTACAGACTTGTCAGATAATCTGTATCTTCTATCACTTAATACTTTTTTTTCCTGTAGAAAATGCAGATTCTGACGCTGAAATCGTTAGTAAATCTTTTGTCATTTTTAAAACTATAGAAAATCTAATTACTGTATTCGACCACCACTTTAATATGTCTAAATTTTCTATTTCTAAATTTCTAAAAGTAAACTCGTATTCTAAATAATTTTCTAATTCATTATTTCTGGTTGATTTTACATATTTTTATTGCTTTTTTTAAAATTTACTATAAAAAAACTACCATTACTACTACTTGTATGTGTTCCTACTAAACTAGATGTGTGACAACTACTACTACTTTTACCATAATTTTTAACATATTCTTCAAATAAGCTATATAACGTTGTCTTTATTTTATTATTATATAAATCTATATAGTCATTTTTATTTATGTTACTAAAAATATCATCTATAAGTACTATACAATTAACTAATTTATGCCTAGGGTCTATAATTAAAGCTAAACATGTCCACATTGGAGGCTCATCTCAATAATTATTATATTTAGTTTTCATTAATTTAATAATATCTACAAAAATTAGAATATTTCTATATTGTTGGAATATATTTGTAATATTAAATAAATTAAGTAAAACTAGAGAATTTAATAGGATAATATTGACCGGATAATTGTTTAATTGTATTATAAAATGGTTCTAAAAAATTATGAATTATAGTAGAATTTTACCGATCTTCATCATTTAATAAATCATTAGATTTTGCATTATAAAACCCTGTAATTATATTACAATAAGGTAGATTTGAACTTAACATATTATAAGTTGAGTTCCATCTTTGTTGAACACCTAACTTAAATTTTCTAGATTTTAAACCATTTTGTGTACATAAATGTCTCAATTTTTGATATCTTTTAGTTGATGTTTGAATAAATAAAATAGTCGTTTTTATATTTTTTATATAAAGCCTAATGCATTCTATATCATCTTGTATAATTAAATTTAAAATGTGATAATAACACCTATAATGAAATAATTCACCATTTCATATTGATTTTATATTTCTTTTTAATAATTCTATTACAACATTGTTATTAGAAGCATTGTCAAATGATATTGTATTTATTTAAAAAAATATGTTATATTCTTTAGCAATATCTTTTATCATATTTGATATAACTTTGCCAGTATGTAAATGATTAAATATTTTAAAAGTAATTAATCTTTTTTGTAAATTTTATTTTATATCTATCTAATGTGTAGTTAAATATAAGTATGGAAAATTATTTAGACCAGTCTAAACATCACAACTAAATATAATGTGCAGTTAAATCTTTTTTAAATGTTTTATAAATTATATTTCTTGTTGTAATATTAGAAAAAAAATTTTAATTATAGATTTAAATAATTTTGTACACATAATTCAAATTTTTTATTTTCATAAAAAGAAAAATGTTGCTCGTCTTGTACTAGAAATTTTGTTATTCTTTTTTTAACTTTTTCTGTATTATATTTCTAGTTTACTATACCCCTACTAAAACATATGTGTAATTTAGCTTGTCTTAAATCAGTGTTATCATCTTTATTATGTTTAGCTATATTTTTTTGTAAATGCCCAGTTATGTGACCTACACCTGTTCTCCTAGGACATGTGTATGTTGTACTACAATAATTACTATAACACCTATTTTCATATACAAGGTCTATAGTTACATGTTTCCAAATCTAAGAACTTTATTTCCTAGGTTTCTTAGAAGCTGTGGATTGTATTGAGGTGTTTTGAGGTTGGTCTAACTCCTGAGTAGGGACATAATCATGGCTATCAATATTTTCCATTTTAATATAAAAAAACTGATTATAAAATAAAAAAAACTTATCTTATAAAACCCAAAATCCAAAATTAGAGGGATTAAAAGTAAAGAATTTGGAAGGATTAAAAGTAGAGAAAATTTAATATTGTAGGTTAGTAGAGGCTGGTAGAGAGTAGCAGACTCAACGAAGTCTAAAGTCAAACAGCAAAATTTGAAATCTTCATTTGAGTAGAGAGGTGAAATTGAGAGAGAATTGTAGAGAATAGGAGTAGAGAAGAGAAGAATGAGTTGTGAGGAAAAAATTATTGAGTAAAGATGTATTTATAGGTGAAAGAGGATGGTTTTTTTGAGTGAAAAATAAAAACATTGCCCCAATGTTCCGATGGAACGTTTGGTTTTTTTAATTTTTTTTTAAAAAAATTTACGGACCGGTTTGGCCTGATGTGGTCTGATTTTCATTTCTAATCCTGGCCCAATTTTGAATCAGTTGCAAGTTTCGTATATGGTATTGGAAGGCATAAATACTTAACAAGAAATGACACTATACCAAAACTTAAGACACTAGCGCCCTCCACAATTAAATCTTGAGGACAAACTATATCTCATATTTACTGACAAGGGAAGATCTGTTCAGATTCGTTTTTAAAGCAATGGTCTAGTCATAATACCAAGGCAAAAAATTGATAATAGAGACCTCCTCACTGGTCTGGGCTTAAGACCATGAATCATACCTTTCATGACAATTTTTTAACAAATCATAAACACCAATTCTGCACTTCCCCAGTCAAAGTAAAGAGATAAGAGGACAAAGTAGTATCCCCTTGTCTAAGATCTCTGAAACACCCAAATTTCCCATACGACGATACTTTAATCAAAACAGAGCAGGCAGAACAAATTGCATGTAGAACAGTAGAAATCTAATTCCTCCACTTGACTCCAGAATCCATCCTCTCCGACATACACATTATAAATTTTCCTTATTATCTTCTTTATAAACAAAATCATTGTCTTTGGTCTTCTTTTTGGATAGGTGCATTCATCGGCAAAAAGAAACCCGTCCAGAATTAATCTTTCTTTAGTGAAAGCAGTCAAGCACTTATGTATTGGATAGTGGAGGATCTGCATATTCCTCCTCCTTATTCCAAAACTTTCCAAGGTCCGTGCCATGGATAACTTACCCAAAACAACCTTAAGTCTCATAGCCAAAATGATGAAACAATCATGTTGTCGCATCTGGCAAAATCCCCTTTCTCATAGTTTGCAAGTTGTTGCAAAAAAAAAAAACTAGTTCTACTTCAGCAACTGTTGTCCTTTTATTGATTATCTTTTACTAAAAAATGATACCATTTTTTCTTTTGCTGCAAACTTCCACATCATTGTATCATACCACAACAAGCATTTTATTCACCTCCCCTTAAATTTGTATTGCCGTGGCTTCCATATAGTGGGATTAAGGCATTGTCTTTGCTGTAATCATCTTTCCCACGGTCAAATTTCAACTGAATCATAGTTTGCACAAGATTTACAAAGTATGCATCCCTAATGTTCTCTTTCAAAAGAAGATCTTAGTTTTGTAATCTTCTCTTTTGTTATAAGTTCCTTACACCAGAATTTATTACTTTACTAGCAATTTAACATCCCAAAGATACTGAAACCAAGCAACTGATTTGGCCTCATTAGCTTTAGCTGAATACCCCAAAAAAAGGCACACGGAAGAAATTTACCTTAGCATCAAAATTCACTTCTTTTGACGATTTCTACTTATTTGAAGGGAAGTCTTACACCCTGTTGAGACTCAAATCCCACCCAGATTGTAGTAAGGTTACTGTGCTACGTCAAGTAGGAAATGTTCCTTTGGCAGGAAGATATTCTGCTCTGCAGGAGGGTTCCGCAATTTGGAACCACTTAAGATTTTTTTTCATTTGAAATGGAACCCAAACCATTATTTTTATTTTGGTTTACAGTTTTTGTTTGATTTTGGGAATCAATTTTTAATCTCTTGCACAGGTTTTACCCATGAATATATCAAGGATGAGATGACAAACTAATAATCGCTTTACTCATATAAATTGATCTTCTATTGTACTTGCAATGCTGCTTATCTATATTAACTCTCATCAATATCCAGTAAGGCTTTTACCTTAGACTAGTTTTTGGTTTCAGATTATACAAGGTGTTTTCTTGTCAGCAAGTCTTCCTTACCTGCAAACTATTTTATAGTTGATAATTGTCTCTAGAGCTGCATGTGAGAATTGATTCTTGGCCACATCTCACTACATTTTTATGTGCTGTTGCTTCTCCAGGAGCACTATAACTCGTGAAAAATTTGAAGAGCTTTGTGGAGATTTATGGGAGAAAGCTCTTGATCCTGTGAAAGAAGTACTAAAACATTCTGGTTTGAAGATTGATGAAGTGTATGCAGTTGAACTTATAGGTGGAGCAACTCGTGTGCCCAGATTGCAGGTTAATATTTCACATAATGACAATTTGCAGTATGTTGATAAAAGAGTACCACGCACCAGCAGTTTCTCATGTATAAAATATAAATATTTTTTAACTATCTTTATTCAGAATATATTTTGGGCATGTTTTAGACACTTTATAGACATGTCTAAAACACTTTGTGGACACATCAGGGACAATTTTTATATTTTACATAAGCTTGGTGTCATTTACATGGATTGATTATATGTTTATACTGGCCTTATTAAATAAGAGCGGCTTCTTTTCATACTTTAAGGTGTTGGATAAATGCAACTTAAATTCAACAAATAATGTTCAAAAAATCAAATTGGATCTCAAGTTTCCAACTGTAGTAAAGAATTATCACAAAGATCATTTTCATTAGGGGTTGTTTGGTTTGATATGTGGGACTTAGATGGATTTACTAGAAATCCTTCAAAATCTTGATGTTTGCATTATAGGATTTTTTTATATTTCAAAATACAGAAATACTAAAAGCTGATATAGCACATGATTTTGGCATCCTACAAAAAGAAATGGGATTCTGAAATGCTAGGTTATCTTACACTAATTTTTCTTTTCTTTTTAGTAACTACAGTGCCATCCTTTGTTCCAGAAAAAGGAAAACTTGCTAAATTTTTTGAAATGTAACTTGATTGGTGATTTCCTGCAAACCAAACTAATGTATAGAATACAATTTAGATTTCATCCTGTGAAATCTTAGGTTTTTCATCAGAATCCCGCAAGCTAAACAACTTAGAGAAAGAGACTAGGACTTAACCAAGAAAATTGTTGATTACAACTTCCAAATTTTGAGAAAGGTAGCATCTTAAATGAACATTGTAGCTCAATTAGTTAATCTCATCTGTTTTAATGTTATTTTTAAATAAATTATATTGCCTTTCCTGTGTTCTATTTTTTTGAGATTTGCCATTATTGTTGTATCCCTCCCATGACGTGTCCTGTGTCCATGCATCCTAGATTATCTTCTTTTATTATATGCCATGTCTTTATATTTTTCCTATCGGTGCCATCTCCATGATTTTGTTGATAATTTTATGCTCTCCCATTTTACAGGCCAAGCTTCAGGAATTTTTTGGAAAGAAAGATGTGGGTAGGCATATAGACGCTGATGAGGGCATTGTACTTGGTGCAGCACTACATGCTGCAAATTTAAGTGATGGAATCAAGTTGAATCGCAAACTTGGGATGATTGATGGTTTATCATATGGTTTAACAATGAAGTTGGACGGTCCTAACCTTTCAAAAGAGGACAGAAGTGAGCAGTTGCTTGTTCAGCGAATGAAAAAACTGCCAAGTAAGGTAAGCATGTGGTTTATTCAGCATATGATGCTATAAACAATGAGAAACTGTCCACATGTGCGTTAACCTGTTGCTAACAAGGCATGCTTATGTCACGGTCTTTAGGCTTTCAGATCTATTAAACATAGCAAAGACTTCGATGTTTCACTTAATTATGACAATGAAAACGCCCTACCTCCAGGAGTTGCTTCTAGGAAATTTGCTCAATTTACAGTATCTGGTTTGACAGATGCCAATGAAAAGTAAGCATTTTCAATTCCATTTGCCATGTACATATGCAACCTATGCTTCTATTTTTCAAGTTTTAACAACAATCATACCTCCTAAAGACCTACAAGGGAAAAACAATCACTCTCCCTGTTTTAGTGTTTTGTTTTTATGGAATAACAAGAACAACTCATAATGTAAGTTTGCTGTTTGTTTATATTTTCTTCAGGTATTCAACTCGCAATCTGTCTTCTCCCATCAAGGCAATTCTACATTTCTCTCTCAGCAGAAGTGGAATTATCTCTTTTGATCGAGCAGAAGCTGTTATTGAATATCTTGAGTTGGTAGAAGTTCCAAAGAAAAACTTAACTGTTGAGAATTCAACAACAGCTTCTACTAATTTATCAGCTGAAGCAAGCTCCACAAACACTTCAGAGGAGAGCAAGGAAAAAGTCAATAGTAAAAATGGAATCAGTAACTCATCTGACACAATTACAGGAGGACAAACCAGCACATATATCACTTCGGAGAAAAAACTAAAGAAGAAAACATTCAGGATTCCTCTCAAGGCATGACTTGCGACACCTTTAAATTTGTTCTGGTTTTGTCTTTTCATTTTAAAAAGCTCAAAATTTATTGAACATTTTCTTGTTCTTAATTTTTCTCACGGCAATTGCAGATAGTTCATAAAACATTAGGTCCTGGAACAACACTTTCTAAGGAATCTCTCTTTGAGGCTAAAGCTAAACTGGAGGCATTGAACAAGAAAGATTCTGAGAGAAGAAAAACTGCAGAACTCAAAAATAGTTTGGAGGAGTACATATATGCAACAAGAGGAAAGGTAAGTTGTGAGAATTACCCTCAAATATACATAGTATCCTGTAATCTAGGAATTTTAAAAGAATTATCTCATTTGATGAAGAGGAAGGGTCAGAAGTCAGAGTTTCTTGGTCTATATATTCTTTGTTTTCCTCCGTTAGAAGAAGATTTGTTCTCTCCTATATTCTTTATCTAAAACATGAGAGCTTAAACTTCTAAGATTCCTCGTGTGTGTAACCTTTTGTATTTTCACTAAACTCTTTGTTGAACTATGGTATTTTCTCGGATATTTCCTATTGAAATACCTGGGGATCATTTTACCACACCCAACCTTTTTTAGCTGAATCATTTTACCCTTTATTTTTAAAAAAACTTCTTTTCCTTCATTATTGAGGATTTTCTAAATAAAATTTACAAAAAATGTTAGCTTTTTTATTATTTATTAATATTATTAATGCAATATAGTTAATCCTTCAGGATCCAGATGTCTTACATATAGCTTTCTACCTTTTCCTTTGTGTTATTGCTCTCTTGCTGCAGTTTGAAGATTTTGCTGATATTGAGCTAGTTTCAACTGAGAAGGAACGCAAATCCTTCATGGATAAGCTTGAAGAGGTATTGATTTTATTTTTGTCATGTTCTGTGATATTTTCATTG
Source organism: Posidonia australis (assembly GCA_024699735.1). Classification (NCBI taxonomy): domain Eukaryota; kingdom Viridiplantae; phylum Streptophyta; class Magnoliopsida; order Alismatales; family Posidoniaceae; genus Posidonia; species Posidonia australis. Next base: position 18,750 of record JAMKQA010000927.1, on the reverse strand, counting down.
CCAGGTACCATTTTTCTTTAATTCATCAGTCTTTGTTAGGTTCAAGAATGGTTGTATACAGAGGGTGAAGATGCTGCTGCGAATGACTTCCAAGAGCATCTTAATTTGCTAAAATCTATTGGTGCTTCCATTTTTTTCAGGTCTATTTTTTATTGTCTTCTAAATGGTTGGTGGTATTAAGACATTGCTGTTATTATTTTCTTCTGAATGCTGCTTTATATCTATATTACTATAGTTGTGTTTTGGTCGCTCATGGCTTATTTTATAGCTCGATTGCATATACAGGTTAAATGAACTTGAAGCCCGTCCAGTTGCCTGGGAACATGCAAAAAATTATCTTGGTGAGCTGCAAAAGGTACATCATAGTAGTCACTAAATGTGAAGTAAAAACCACTTACTATAAATTTAAGCTCAAAATTCAGAGTCACTTTTTGAATTCATATAGAATAGAAGTTTATAGAATACATATCTACTGCTTTCCTTCAATTGGCTTCTTTGTTTTTTACTGCTAACCTGGTTGTCTTGCAAATCATGTTGGCCTTTGGTACATACATATGAGATTACAACGAGCGTTTATCTACTTATAGACATCAAGTGGATGGCATTGACATACTTTCTCCATTGATTAGTATGTATTAGGGGGAGAATTGATCGGCTTTTACTACAACATGTATAAGTTATGATGCTCTTTGATGTGGTCAACATTCCTATAGGTTCAAGTTTAAACAGATAAAGTTACCATTGCTCTAGGGTTTAAACCAAGATGAATGCATCTAGCAGTCTTGCTATATTCACAAGGATTAACTCCAAAACATAGAATTAAACGTTGATTTCGTGTCTGATTTTAATTTGACAAAAATAAGAAACGTGTCGTACATTGGTGTAAATGTTGGTAGAAATGCTTTAAATTTACGAAAGTTCATGAAAATAGTAAAAAAACATTGAATTTTGATTTGTGACTCTAAGATAAGCTAAAATATGTAATAATTTACATCTTAGATTACTTAGAGTCTAGTTGGAAAAGCTTTTGAATAACTTTTGAGTATGTAGCTTCTCCTCAGAAGCTACAATGGTCCAACAGTTCTATTAAACATTACCATCTTCTCAAAAGCATATAGCTTTTGAAGCAGTAATTCCTTTACATTTCCAAAAGTTGAGGTACGACTGTTTCTAACCAAAAGTTAACTTCTATATTTGAGTTCAAAAGCTGAAGTTTTACTAAATGGATCCTTAAATCAACTTTCCCAATAAATATCACATTAAAATACCGTAGATGGACCTAATCCAAATATTCTGAAGTATAAATAATATGCAAAAATACTTAATAAATGTTTAAAAACAAAAGTACTCAGAAAAGTTACCTTATATATACTTAATACTATGAAAAATATCTTGGTTGATCAAAATATTCTTCTTGTACGTCAATCATGTTGTGTTCTTGATGAATTTGTTGTTGAATTAGAGGCTCGTTTCGTAACACATAGCTGTTCCAAGACATGACTACAATATGTTTCATATTCATTAATGTAGTAATGGTATTGTGATATTAGTAGTTGTATTAAGAATCCCATTAATGAATATTGTGGACTTATATATATTGATTAGGTAATTTCTTGAAACTGTTGAGGGATGTAAGAATAACTTGAAGGACGTTCAGGTGGTTGCTCTTAATATTATGTTGAAAGAAGTGTATAATGAAAGAATGAGCTCATATCGAATCCAGTTTGTTCACTTTGAGCATATGAAGATGTGGTTTTTGTTTAATCACTTTCAGTGTTATAGTCTGCTTGTCCAACAGAACTACCTCCATAAGAACTATAATTATAAGGATCTCTAAGATACCTATAATCATAAGGATTTTTGGGATCTCTAAGAACTATAATGATAAGGATACCTAAAATTTTTAACCTTGATCGTTAATTTGAGCATATGGATGTGGGATTTGCAACATGTAAACATTGTAACTGCTAGCAGGTAGGTTCGACTTGGAAGATAACACCACTAGTACCTTACAATTTGAGGTATTGCATTATTGTACAATAGTTTTTAATTTAAAAACCCAAATTCAGATTTTATAATCTATACTACTTTGATAAAAGTGAATAAAGTTGTCAACCAACTAAAGCTTGTTACATTACAAATGTAGTTGAGTCATTTTTTTTGAATTCTTGAGAATTTAAAAATTATTTTTCCATCAATTTAATATCATTATCAGGATTTATTAATCACTAATAATAATAATTCTTATATTGAATTTAATTTAAAATTTTGAATTTCATAAAGAAAAGAATTTAAATTTTCTATATATACAAACATTTAGACTTTTTATTGATTTATAGTTATTATTGAGATAATGAGTTTTTTTACCTTCAACCTATTGAAAATATAAAATAACATATCTGAAGTTTACTCCCTCTTACATTAATCTCTTCAATAAATAGTGTAATTAATCAATCACTAGTTGCCACATATTAGGAGAATGGAGTATATAGTCTTACAAGGTGGTCCTTGTTGATTCACGTAGGATTCCATGTGCCCCATGCTATTCTACGATTTAATCGACCTTGCTTCTACCACAAATTGATAAAGATCTTCTTTTTGATCCTTACATATGGTTCGACCAGAATTGCCATGCTTACACACAAGACTACTCCTCTTCCTGAAAGCTTCACAACTCCCTATTTACGACGAAGAATGTTGCAATTAGTTGTGAATATATATATATATATATTACTTATATTGATTAACATACCGATTAAAGTCATAACGTAAGATTCAGGAAACACTAACAACCAATGCATAGGGTTGTAAGTGGATAAGGGTAGATTCGTTAATTCGATCCGACCTAATTCGTTAAGAACGAGTAAGGGTAGAAGTTTTATCAACCTGTTACCTGCTTGAAAGTCACTTTAGTGGATAATGGTGAGGGTACATTACTTAGGGTCATCGGTTAACCCTTTAATCCGTGGATATAATTGTAATTGCACACACACATACACGCACACGCACACACATATAAAGTTAACTAAACCCTAAACAAAAAATCCCACTTCACGTCTTCACCACTCGCCTATTCCCCCACTCCTTGATTCTCATCCCCTAGTGACCCAGACTCCCGATTCCTTCTCCCACTCTCCCAGTCTCTCGTAAGGTCGCAAGCCTGCAACCGTACCGCCCTACGCTTACGTACCGCCCTATAGCCTCGCCCACTCCCTGACTCCCAATCTCCCATAGACCCAGACTCCGTCTCCCGCAACCCTACCGTCGTATGCCTACAGTGGCCCATGGCTTACCCAAACCAAAATTCCATTACGCCACTCCCCCATTCCTAGTCTTCGGTCTCCCACATCCACAGGACACAGGCACTGAGACACGTCGACATCGACGTCGATGTCGATCCTCTAGTATATGCTGCCGTCGACAACGTCAATCCTCTACTGATCCTCTTTTCTGCCATCGGGCCGTTGACGTCGATCCTTTGTTGCGTGCCGCTGAACCTCTTTTCTGCCACCGACATTAATCCTCTACCGTCGATCCTCTTTTCTGCTACCGACGTCGACCCTCTGTCGTCAACGTCGATCCTTTGTGGTTGACATTGATGCTCAGGTATATGTTGTGTAGAATGTAGATCCTCAGTTATATAAGTATCATCTGTGAATCTATGATGGTGAATGATGTCTTGTATATTCAATTATTCATGTTGTTTCTTCAAAACGAAACCTTATTCCCTAGGCTTCTAAAATCTGAATGGTGAATGGTAATTGATGCAACAATATGGGTTTAATGGTTTAATCTTAACTCAACTTTACATACCATTTTGCTTTGGTCTTGGTTTTTTCAACTTTACATGTACCTGTAAGATTGTTAGTTTATTTTTTAAGTTCTAATGTTGTATCTGTTTAACCCGTTAATCCGCATCGGTACCCGCTAACGAAAAGGGTAGTGGATAGGATAGCGGTTAATTTTTTTTTAATAGGTGTTGACCCAACCTGTCACCTGCTAATAAGGAACTGATAAGGGTAAACCCTATATCCGACTCGACTCGACCTGACTTACAGTCCTACCAATGCATGTAACAGTAATAAAACAAAGAAGCAGAGTTAGAACTGATCTAATAAAGTCGTCTCAAAAGACTTGCCTTAAAGAAAATAATGATCCACAATTGATACAAAGGGGTTTCACGCTTTTCATCTTAGGATAAAACGATCATAGTAGGTAGAAAACGTACCAAGTTCTCGTCTACACATTGATCACACCTCTATAATTTATTGATTTATGTAGCACAGCAGTCAACGAAGAGAGATGCAGAGTCGTTACAAGATTGTTGTCGGGGAACACAAAGTTATCGCCAACGTTAGAACCAACAAAGAGAAGACAAGAAAAGAGAGCGTGAGAAAGGAAATGTTACATAACCGTCCTTTCCTCCCCTTCCCCCCACACCATTTATAAGTGACCCCTACAATTTACGATTTTGATGGTTGCGATTTCTATGCGTCGCGTGTAATTTGGATAAAAGACGTGATTTGACGACTAATAATGGGTAGATCATAATTAATTAAGGTAAGATCTTAATTAACCTTGATTAGTCATTACAATTTTGTACAAAAAATACTCAGAGGTCGAAGACCATTCACTCAAGTCCGAAAGCCTGAAGTTTGAGCCTAGCTCAGCACGTACACATGTGTGGTCATCCATACCTTGTTTAAGCTTTTGTGAATAATTATTCTAGAGCTCTTAGGATATAGGCTCATTCAAGTTTTTATTTTTACCAATGTAGGACTAAAAATCCTACACTCATGCATAAAACTTCTCTTCAAAATATTCCCTCTTACACTTACACCTTTAGACTTATTATTAGACATTTAATCTTTATCAACAAGGGTATCATAATGGACTTAACATGAGTATTATTTAATGAAGTATCATGAGCCTAATTAAGCCTAACTTAAACCTGACTAATTAAATGTTTAACAATTCCTCACAAAGTCTAAAGTGTAAGGTGCTTTCTAAAATCAGTTATTATATTATGATTTTAATCGACAAGTTAATCAATATATGTTGTTGTCAACGTTTGAATCAGCTATTATGTCATGGCTTTAATCCTTTCGGTAGACCCTAATATGGTTAACGAGATCTTCATACATTGTTGTCAACATTTGAAATGAAGATCAAAGAATTTCTCCAGCGTTTCGGGCATATTTATCCTAGGTCTAATTGATACAGTACTAGACATGTTAAGCAAGTATGTTTTATCTAAGAATATTGAAATCAGATATGGAATTATATGAATACACATATTAATTATATTGATTAACATGTCAATAGTTGATTTTAGAAAGTACCTTATACTTTAGACTTTGTAGAAGATTATTGAACATTTAATTAATTGAGTTTAAGTTGAACTTAATTAGGCTCATAATACTTATTAAATAATACTTATGTTAAATCTATCAAGATGTCTTTGTTGATAAGAATTAAATATCTAGTAATAAGTTCAAAGGTGTAAGTCTAAGAGAAGGAATATTTTAGAGAGAAGTTTTGTGCATAAGAGTCAATTTTTAGCCCTACATTAGTGAATAGCATGATATGCAAAGCCTGTAGGTATCTCATCTTTGACAAGTAGATAAACTCCTTGGTCTTTGTCACGCTCCAAATCAATCCTCTTTTTCGTCTGTAAATCTTGAAAGTTATAGTGAAAAAGAAAAAATGTCACACAACAGTTTAAATGTTTGGTAATGGAGCTAATGGACAAAAGATTTACACGGAATTCAGGTATAAAAAGAACTTTGTTTAAAGTTAACTGAAGTGTAGCACAAATGGTGCCTTACCATGTTACCTTGCTGGTTTGGCCATCAACTATGGAGACTTATCTAATGTCAGGTAACTGAGATATACAAGAGTTAAGGTCACAGCTACCTGTCATGTGAGAGGATGTTCTTGAACCAATAATCCAGGAACTGTCCCTAGAGACAACTAAACCAGATATACCTTAGGTGGAAGCAGTGGCATGAGATGCAATAGTAGGTGTAGACTGAGCCTTTCTGTACTGAAGAAATTGAGTATACTCCTCTTGAGATAGTCACTAACTGATTACTGGTGGTAGGAGTATCTGCAGGCGTTTGAGTCGCATTTGTAGAGGCTTGTGCCCACTCCGGCTTATCGAACTTTTCCTAGCATCTGTCCGACCTATGGTTTGTACGACTACAGTGCTCACACAGAGTCCAACCTCTATTATCACCTCGTCCTCGATCTCCTCGTCTAGAATTATGACCACGACCACGACCACGACCACTTGCAGTCATAGCAAAATAATCAGTAGTAGGAGCAGGCACACCTGTAGAAACACATAAAACTCTGGCAAAGGTGCTCTCCAAGCGTAGGGTAGAATCTACTCTAAGAATCTGGCCTCGTGTTTGAGACGAGATCTTCGGGGTTAGGCCAAAAAGATAGGCAACTACAACAAGCTCCTCTCTATATCGGTGTATGGTAATAATATCAGGAGATATAAGTCAAGTTCATCTAGAAGTGCACGACAGTGATCGTGGATTGAACTATATCCTATCTTCAAGGTAAAGATTTTCTTGTATATCTCAAAAATCCAGGAAATATTTTTCTCATAACCATACATTTGTTTGAGAGTCCCAAATTTTCTAGGCAGGACAAAGAATCATAACACTACGGACAACTGATGGTTCCATGCTATTCACCATCCAGGAGACAAATGTCGAATCGTCTGCAAATCAGTCTTCATGAGTGCTATCTTTGTCATTCGGTGGTGACTGGGTTAGATGTTTGAGTTTGCGATGGACAGTCAAAAAAGTCTCAAAACTTTGGGACCAGAGTAGGTAATTCTTTCCATTTAGTTTTTCTGAGGTACTACTCAGGTTTTTGACAAGAGACTCTCAAGAGGTCACGCTGTACACTGGAAATCAGATATGAAAATAAACTAGTAGGATGCAGAAATCAATATCAATGACTTCCAAGAGAGATTATCTAGGTGAAGAGCAATAACCACCCCTAATAGTAGCGGAATTAAGGAAATACGCCCTATCTACGTAGCGTATAGCAGTAGTAGTAACTACCGAATCTCTTTCGATGGTAGTAGGAAGATCTTTGACACCCCACTCACATATGGATGTGTATAGGAGACGACTACAGAAGTTGTCTAAAGAAGTGAAGAGGCCGGAGACCGCTTAGAATAGTCGGACAGACCTTGAGAAGGTCTGTCAGCAACTTCCTGGATTATTGGCGCTAGAAGGAGGGCGACGAAGGGCTACCGGAGGACTGACGGCAGGCTGGTGGCGTCGGAATGAGGTGGTAGAGGTTCTGTGGGTCTGGTCTGGGGCAGACGGCGGGAGATCAGGGGCCGGCGGCTTCTGCAGGCCCACGCATGGTGAGGGGAAGGGCCGGTTGACTTACTGCAGACCCGAGGGTGGTTGCCAGCGGGTGGGGCTGGCAGGAAGTGGGCTGGAAGTGGGTGGTTGGATGTGAAAAAACTAGGATTTCTCCCTATGCTCTGGTACCATGTGCAATTTAGAAAAAAAAAGTCTCATCTATTATTAAGGCTAAAGGTACATATATATAGGATAGAATAGAGTTAAATGAATCCTAAATTGGATATCCAAATATCCTATAAAAGTATCCTATCTCTATTGACTTAATAAGACACATAAGACTTAACAACGTCCACATTCGAACACTCCTTAAACATGTCCATGTTTGAAAACTTATTTCACACAACGTATTAACCATGAAATTTTTAAAGATGATGCTTGAGCTTTGTACAAGAAAATATGATTACTTCTTTATGAATTGATGTATGTGAAAAGCGTAAACAGATTGTCATGGATCCAGTTTCATCTAGGTGGTAAATGTGTGGAGCTCAAGTGGTTGGCTTAGATTGTTAAAGTTAATGAGCTCAAAACTCAACTCATAGGTCTCCTTGTTAACATTGAGTTAAGGCATCAAAAAAAAATGTATATGCTAATTTTAAAAATTGTTCATTTTGACATATAAATTGTGGAGTCAATTCATGCTAAAGCCTGTTAGTCACATTGAATCTGGAAGAACTAAAACAAAAATGGAAGGTTGTGACCTGATTTTATAAAAGCTAGCTCACAAATATTGTGAGACTAAGGTTGTGTTTGCTAATGATTCTGACACCTAGATTTTAGCAGTGTTTATTTTTCAGCCATAATCATTAGCAAATGAGAAAACTTAATACTAGAAATTGTCCTAGTTTATACTATATAAATTTGCTAGAAGCTAGAGTTTTCAAAAATTGCAGTAGGTGACTAATCAGAAGTTAGATTAGAAAAGTCATAAGTCAGAATCGTTACCAAACACAACCTAAAGAGAGAGACTTGTTATTATAAATCAGTACATGGTAGAAGGAGCCCAGCAGTTATGGGCTGCGTTTGCTATACGCTTGCTTCTACAATGTACTTTTTAAACTTCCAATGGAGTTCCACAAGTATTTGTGTAGTTTGCTTCTTTATAGAACATGCTTAATATAATTTTCATACACGTCACATAAGTTATGTTTAATGTAGCACACATTATTATTCTTTTTTGTGAAATCTCATCCTATATTTGTGCACAAATAATTTAACATTCTCCATTAATCAACTATTCCAGTATGGTTACAGATATGTTGTTATGCTAAAGGAGTAGTGTAGTCTTGAATGGTATAGCGCATTTCTTGAGAGAGCAAATATTAAGTATGTACCATTTTGTGATTAAAAAATATCAAAAAAAGATAGAATAGACCAAGGGGCTCATTCTCAATAAAATGAGCCTCCATTTTGTTTCCTATAAAATGTACCATTTTTCTCATATGTAAAAGTAAATTTTCAAGTAAGAATAAGTATATGAACTACTAATAATGAACTACTTGTCATTTCTATGTTAAATAAGAAATTCGATCGCTGGATTGGTGTACATTATTTTGTATACAGTTCGAAAATCTAAGTAATTCCGTAACTTCTACCATAAGTAGATTCTTATTATAATCTTCGGATAAAAGTTGTAAAAGTTCTGTCTTAATTGGTTGTTACTTGATAATATGCTTCAAGTTACTAGTAGAATTATCTAATTATTAAAAAAGTGAGCCCTTGGGCTCATTTATTCTTGTCCTATATATAAAATATTAGAGTCAAGCTCACTGAGTCTCGTGTTTAGCTAATCTAGATTAGAATCAAGCCCGAACCAAGTTTTTACCAGATGGATCTTGAGTGAGCTCAAACCAAGATTGACACCCCTAGTTTCATCATACATTTTACATCCTCGCATCCTCATTCAAAACAATTGACAGAGTTGTATTCTCTTTATACCAAGTCTTTTTTAATATGCTTAAGAAAAGTGTGGATCTTGATTCTTTATTCAGTAGAGTGCTCTTGAGAACTCAAGATCAGTTAGCCAAACAAGCATTATTCATACCCTTCCACAGTTCTAAATTATAATCCAAGTTGTCTTTTGGTGCACTGACTTCTGATAACTTTGGCTGATAATTCCTGTAGATAGTAAGTGATTGGGAGAAGAACAAGTCTTGGCTTCCCAAGCCTAGAATTGAAGAGGTGTGATGTCTCCTAAAAGCTCAGTGAACTCATCATATATATATATATTGCACTGACAAGTCGAACACTGATAGATAAATGAATTCTGTTAACTGTTTTTTCAGGTCCTTAGCAATGCTGAAAAGATCAAAAGTTGGTTAAATGAGAAGGAAGAGTTGCAAGAAAGGTATGTGACCTTGCTTGTAATTGCACTATCTCTTTATACCCAGCACAAACAACAGAAGAAGAAAAAAAGAAACAAGAAAAATCTACATAGATCATAAGTCTTAAGTTGTTAGGTATCTATATAATCGTTTCACAGCTTGTTCAAAGGCTTTGTTGCTATGTTATATAAAACCAATGTGAGTTTTTCTAGGCATAAAGGAAAAGCTAATGCACCATTACGTAAAAGTCTAATAGGCAATTAAGCTTGTACAAAAGCGCAAGGGTTAAATATGAGTGTTACTACTACCCCTTTTAAATATTAACTTAAGAAACATGAGTAGCATTCTTAGTCCGAACAGTTGAGAGTTAGGGTAGGGTAGGGTCAGAATAGACAATATACGAAAACCAAATTCTGTTCAGTCGACTACAGAGAGTTAGGGTAGAGAAAACAAACCTCATCCATCTCCGGGTAAGGGATATTATGATCACATGCTATTTCATCAGTTTCCAGTGGATCTATTCCTAACACACTTTTTCCTTTGATGTATCAAGCTCCTTATGGTTCTTGCTTTCAGGATTGTATTTTCTCTTCCAATGTATTACAACAATCTGCTAATGGATTTCTAATTCCAGGACTTCCTTGTTTAATACACCGTCATTCACATCCGAAGAAGTTTATCAAAAGATTTTGGAACTGCAAGACAAGGTAATCGTCCCTTACAGTGATATATTAAATCATGTCTGTCACTTCAGCTAACGGACTAGAAGCAAAAAAAATAAAAAATGTTGTTTCAGGTTGCTAGTGTGAGCAAGATTCCTAAGCCAAAACCAAAAATAGAGAAACAACCCAAGGACGAGTCAAAGAGTAAACAGGACAGCTCAAATCCCACACGCTTGACATCCGAAAATGACTCTTCTGGTGCATATCAGCCTAAAGACAACGACAGTTCATCCCCTAGCAAAGGAGAACCAGAAGTCCACGACGAGTTGTAGAGATGTTATTAGAAGTTTGGAAATATGATTATATGCCCCGTATTTGGGGTCAATTTTGGTTTATATAAGATTAGCTAACATACAAAGTTGCCGAAGAAAAACGACTACCCAGTGAGTTGCTGCACAGGTGTAAAGATCCGTGAGCTCGACCTTTCGGCTGCGGGAAACTCTTATTTATGTTACTTGGTTAACTTTAGTTTGTTGGAAGCTGGCCAGGCGACCCGCAGCTAGAAGTCTAATTGGTAATTAGTAACACGTGTCACAAGTTGCACCATTCTCAGTTTATTTCATGTTGAGTTTGATCTGTAGTCGATGTCTGATGATCAAGGTTGTGAACAGTAACTTCTATGTTGTATCGCATGAAGACCCTGATAGGCCAGAAGATCAGTTGAGAAGCCTCAGTACTCATTTGGATGTTTTACAATCTCATTATTTGATTTTTATATGGAAATTTGAACCATAGTTTCAAGGAAAGAAAGAAAATGTATAAATTCAACTACACCATGCTCTTCTGTTGTATTCTACTCAAAACAAAAACTGTAGTTACCAAAGCAATATCTATAGGAGATGAGACATTGTCCACACACGGTGGTAACTTTGAATGCATAGCACTTCCAGATTCTTTTCAGAAATAGGCAATTAATTGTTGACATGTGGGTAGAGGATACGAAACCATGCAGTCTGGTCGATCACAGTTGTAGTTAGTTCAGCGAATACAGACATGCCATCCATTAGTGCAGCCAATCCCGTAAATTCTCACAAAGCATGTCCAATCGCTACAATTTCTAACAGACCCTTACCGCTTGAGATACTAACATAGTTCAGAATCACTTCGTACTGTCGCCCGAGTTGCGTACTTCATTAGAACAATACTCAGGTAAAGACAATGCCAACAATTGGAAACTCATAAGATGTCTCCTTGTTTCTTCAAACGAAGTTGATTGAATATCCACCAACGCTGGCTCTCTCCATAATCGCCTTCTGCATCACAATCGAAGTCAGGGCCGTTAGTGGCACAGGTGGTTTTCAACGTGCTGTGGACTGTTGATCAATAAATAACAATAATCCTAAAAAAGGGTCAAGAAGAGGAAACTTAGAAACAGGTAAGGACCAGCAATATTTCCAACCACGTGAATAATACCAGGAGGAAGATAACCTAGACTTCTTTGATTTATTTTAAGAAAGTGTTGCAAGTCAAAGAAGCCCATTTCCCTCAAGAAGACTATCAATTTTCTCATTTCCATCTGCTTTTACTAAGACTATTGTGAAAGTTAAAGAACCACTAAAATCATTCATGAAAGAAGCATGGTCTCCATAGGCCAAAACTTGACATTTGCTCATCTTTTAGTAGAAGTCAAGAAAGTTTCTAACTATAAAATTTCAAACATTCATCTGTTATTTTTTTCCCCTTATGGATTAAGTACCTTTGTTAATTTCATGGCAATCCAATTATCACTATCCCTTCATCTAAAGGTCCCAAGTTTTAATAAATTTCAGCCTTTAAATTTTAACACTTTAAAGAACGGTGAAATGAACTGCAAAAAATGTGAATTTTGTAGACTTGTGGTCTATAATATTGATTAAAAGATTATATTTTTAGATCTTTTTTCTAGAATATGTAGAAAACATGTAATATAAAACCAATTGGCTATAAAATATACTAAAAGATGATATCTTTTTTTGATTTGTTTTCCTAGAGTATGTAGCGATCATGTCATACGCAACTGATTGGCTATGTACTCTTACACTGTCCCATTTTTGCCATTTTGGGAAGCAGAAAAACATAATTTAGAAGGGTTGGAAGAGGGTGTACGAGCACCATACAACCAACATGATTGTATGCAAGTCACTTTTTGTTTTTATCCTTTATTCCATTGCAATCAGATATTCAAAATCCGTCTAAAGGTTAAATTTGCGAAAAGCCATTATACTTTAATATGTTAATCAAATGTGAAATAATCTCCAAAAAATCTGAACTTTAAGTATGTTGTAGAGAATGAAGTGGATTAAAGAGTGATATATTTAGATTTTATTTTATTGTCAGAAAAACACAACAGGTAAAGCTCATATAGCACATCTGATTTTTTGTTAACATACAGCCCCATTTTGTGCATATGAGAATGATACCTGTAATTCCATGGTAATAGTCCCTGGACCCTGGTTTGCACAAGAGCACAACAGATCAACCATTGGCTAATGAATCCATTCTGCTATATTGAAGCAAGAATTATACATACCCCAAAGCACTTCTCTACCCAGGATATCTGCTTCCAAGATTCTGATTGCAACTCACCCCACGATTCGGGAGCTTGTATCATATCAACGTGCTGCAAAAGCCTCAAGCTATCTGCAGACAGTTGCATCATTTAGAAGAAAAAACTGCAAGTAGAATTTGATAGATATTCATCACACCAGATTGAAGAACTACCTAAAAATCTAACATAATACATATTTTAAAAAACTTTTGCTTTTGCTTCTCACCGTATACCTATGCGATGTTGCTTTATTTTTTTCAAGCATGATAAAATCTGAAGCCAAAGGAAAAAAATGTTGGAGCCATAATATGACATGTATATTATGGGTCTTGTAACTCCTGTTCGAACAGAATAAATCCTAGAATAAACCTAAAATAGGAATTACTAATCTATTTGGTTGTGTAAAATTTAAAATAAACTCGAAATAATAATTCCTATTCTAATTTACTTATTTCAGAATAACTCTTCCATGGAAAGGATAAAATAAAATTATTCTGCTAAGTTATTCTAATACATGTATGTATACGATATGTTTATTTTTTGTTTAAAAATTAATACATACATAATATAATATATACATACTTTAAATTAGATATATATCTTAATAATTAAGTTGATTATTATTAATTTATATATTTTTTACTTATTCCAACATTTATTCTAATACTTATTCTACTTTTCATCTAAAACAGAATATCTCTTTATGCACACTTATTCCTCTTAAAAAGAAAATCACTTCCAAAATAAATAATAATAGTATCATAATACTAATACCACTTTCTACTTATTCCTACTTTTTTTATTCTATATCTAAAGAGAGGCGTAGTGCTTAAGTTACTTTGTGGAGACTAAGAGGCCATGGGGTTAGAAAATACCATACAATGAATACTTCTAAATGCATTCACAAACAAATATCAATATAATTGACTATCCTCCTGCATTAGGAAGCATCCTATCTAATTATCTACTTTTTTCTAAAAACATATAGGAAATAAATTAGCCCTTGTACATTTTCATCCTACGAGAAAAACCCCTTAGCCATGCTTTATGATTAGAAAAATGAGGATCATGGAAGTACATGTCACCTAACCAAAGAAAGATAATGGAAAGGTGATCGAAATGCACACTAAATACGTTTCAAGAAATTTCTCCCTATTTCTTGATATGTACTCAAAAAAAGGCCAAGTTATTGTAATTTTTGTTTCAAAGTAATACAAGCTTATACATGCTAAAGCCATGCTTTATCATTAGAAAAAAGAGGACTATGGAAGTACATGTCACCAGACCAAAGAATAATAATAGAGAGTTAATTGAAATGGGCACTAAAGACCATTCCAGAGATTTCCTCCTAATCCGGATATGTTCACAAAAAAGGGTCAAGATATTTTAATTTTCTTTTCAAAGTAATACAAGCTTATACATGTTGATCTAATCAAAATTGGTCATTCAATCATTACTTTGGTACACCAAATCTAGGCATTTTTTAGCTCCTAAATTATTTTAAACCACAAAAGGTAATTAAGAGCTTCCAGGTTAAACAAGGATGTAAATTTTGTATATTCACATGATAGAAAAAGGCTGAACATGTATGAGGTTTTCCTTGAGATGTTCCATTATCCTCATAAATATCCCATACAAGTATTTACTCCATTTGTACGAAGAATTTTACAGATGTGTCTCCAATTGGAACTATAATGAAATGTGTCAGAAGGTATTTAACAAGTTATTAATAAAGAAATAATGAAAACTTCTACCCAACATGGGTACTGTGGAGACAGACAATACCTATGACAAATGAATATCTAATAACCCGTTTACCCATGAACTAGTAACATATAAACACACCCATATACTACTAACTCTAACACTCCCCCTCAAGTTGGAACATACATATCAAACATATCCAATTTATCACATAATGACTCAAAAACTCCAACACTAAGTCCCTTTGTAAATATGTCTGCTAGTTGCTCCGAAGACTGTATATACGGAATAGAGATGACATCTTTCATGACCATATCCCTCACGAAATGGCAATCAACCTCAATGTACTTTGTACATTCATGAAAAATAAGATTATTTGCGATGAAGATGGCAACTTGATTGTCGCACCGCATAGGCATAGGAACATCAACACAAAACCCAAGCTACTCTAGTAGTGGCCTCACCTATATCGTCCCACACTCGGTCTGTGCCATAGGCCAATACTCAGCCTCAGCACTTGAACTAGACACCACATTCTGTTTCTTACTACGCCAGGTGACTAGATTACCTCCCATATAGGTACAGAAACCCAATGTGGATTTCTTATCCAATCTATCACTTGCATATCCTGAGTCCGAATAAACTTCATTCATGTTGTGATTATTCTTCCTATAAATCAGTCATTTCCTTATAGCACCCTTTACATATGACAAATCATGAAAAGCTCCTGTCTAATGCACTCTCCTAGGTTCATGCATGAACTGACTCAGAAGACTGACTGCATACAAAATATCAGGCTGAGTAATAGTTAGATAAATAAACTTGCTTATCAACCTCCTATACTATCTAGGATCCTCCAACAGCTAAGAACTACTATTCTAGAATTGTGGTGTCTGCTTAATGGGTGTGTCCTCTGGTCTGCACCGCAAGAAACCTGTCTCCTACAAGAGATCCATGACGTACTTCCACTGTGATAATGCCATCTTGCCTGGTGTATAAGCAAACTCAATCCTCAGGAAATAACGAGGCTTCCCCATGTCCTTAGTCACAAAATAAGTGTGAAGATGCTTTTAAATTTCTGTAATGTCCTATACATCACTACTTGTCACTAATATATCATCCACATAGACTGTAAGGATCACACACCCAGTCGTTGTCTTCCTATAGAAGACTGAATTTCTCGAACCATGCTCTGGAGCTCTGGAGCTCTGCTTGAGACCATAAATCGCCTTCTTGAGTCTGCACAAACGATCTTCTCCTTGAGCAACATAGCCAAAATTGCTCCATCAACACAGACTCTGTCAGATCACTATATAAGAAGACGTTCTTGATATCCAATTGGCATACCTACCATGAGTGATTCAATGTTAGTGAAAGAAGAACTCGAATGGAATTGAGACGAGCAACAGGCGAGAAAGTCTCCTCGTAGTCAATCCCATAGGTCTGTGTAAACCCTCTAGCCACCAGTCGTGCCTTGTATCTATCCACACTGTCATCTGCCTTGTGCTTGATTGTATAAATCCATTTGCAAGTGACTACTTTGGCTCCAACAGTGCGGGTCACTAACTCCCACGTACCACGATTACTAAGTGCAGCGAATTCCTCATCCATAGCAACCTTCCACTGAGGAAAGGATACTACCTCCTAATAGATCCTGGGAATGATCTGAGAAACAAGAGACAAAGCAAAACTACAGAAACGAGGGTGAAGTGAATCATTGGAGACAAAATGAGAGATAGGATGGACTGTGCAAGAGAAAGTACCTTTCCAAAGGACAATAGGTAAGTCTGAGGCATTGGTGGATGGATTTAAGTCTGTAGAGGAGGATGGTCCTGTATGGAAGGCACTGGAGCACGCTGATGAAGATGATAAACCTGCAAAGGACGAGTATCTGTTGGTGGCCGAGTGTCTACTTTTTGAACATTCTGATCCTGTAACTCAACCACTGATAGCAACGGGATAGACTGACTGAGTGATCTGGAGCCATCATAGTAGGATTCAGACTTAAAAAGTGTGACATCTACAGACAAAATATCACCTAGTGGGTGGATGAAAACACCTATATCCTCTCTGAATCCTAGAGTACCCAACAAAGACACACTTGATGGACCTTCGAGACAATTTGCCCAACTCAGGTGATAGGTCTTAGAGAAAAACAACACAACCAAAGATTTTGGGGGTTAACCTGAACAGACTCAATCGAGGTTTTAAATGACATAGAGGTACTTCACCTCCAAGAGGTGTAGAACGCATCTTATTTATGAGATAGGTGGTTGTAAGCACAACATTAGACCATAATTGTTTAGACACATTCATATGAACTATGAGAGTTCGTGTGACATCTAATATGTGCTTATGTTTCCTTTCTACAACCCCGTTTTGTTGGGAAGCATGTGAACACGATGTCTGATGTATAATACCCAATGAAGTACAGAATGAAATAACTTTTAATTGAATAAACTCAAGTGCATTATCATTATGTAGAAATTTTGGACAAACATCAAAATGATTTTTTATTTCAGCCAGAATGGTTTTGAGTACATCAAACACAACTTCGATCTTTTAACAAATATACTCATGATGTTCTAGAAAAATCATCCACAAAAACTATGTAATATCTATAACCTGACACCGACTAAACTCTAGACGAACCCCAGACATCACAATGGACTAACTCAAACCTAGTAGTACTAGACACAAGATCGGACCTTTTAAACAAAGCACGGTAGTGTTTACCCAACTAACATGACTGACAATCAAACTATGGAGCAGAACACCAAGGTAGAGCCCGCTGAAGCTTTTGATAAGATGCATGACCCAACCGGTAATGCCATAAGTGGGAAGACTCGGAAGTAGACACCACAGAAGCTTACCCTTGAGGTATCTCATCACGAACTAGCTGGTACACTCCATTTTCTCGCTCACGACCCAAACCAATCCTCCTCCCCTCTACAAATCCTGAAAAGTACAATGCAAAGGAAAGAATGTGACACAACAGCTCAATTGTTTTGTAATAGCACTAATAGATAACGAATTCATAGGAAAATCAAAAACAAAAAGAATTTTTTCAAGTAGAAGTTGTGAAGAGGCTTGTACTTCTCCTTCACCTGAAACGAGACATGTTTGGACATCGACAATTGTCAGATCGAAAATCAAGCAACTGAGACAACCAGGTAAACAAGCTACGTGCACTTGACATATGAGAAGAGACACCTGAGCCAATGATCCACGAGGAATCCCTAGATGCAAGTAGTGCACGAGTACCTGAGGAATTAACATGGGTAACCGTGGCCGCAGACTTAGTGACCTTTAGCTGCTGAAGCGTGTCATAGTCCTCCTACGATACTGTAAATGTCTACTCCTCTGTAGTGATTGTAGCAGTGGCTGAGTTTGTAGTAATATTTACCGTCTGTGATCGGTCAACCAAATCCCAACATTTCTCAATCCTGTGACCTATCCGTCCGTAGTGTGCACAACGTGAACAACTACCTGTGTCACTTCGACCACGTCCTCCCCCTGGAGATCCACCACAACCACAACGTTAAGTAACCGCCATAGCAGATGGAGTTGAAACTGTAATAGATGTGACAGTAGAAACTCGCAAAACCTTTGCGAATGTAGTCTATAGGTCAGGAACAGTGTCAGATCCCAACACCTGACCCCTAATCTGTGAACTGATATCTAGATTCAGGCTAACAAGGTACACTGCAACTGTCAACTCTAGGGGTGGGCACGGTTCGATTTGGTTCGGTTTGTGACAAAACCACAAACCAAACCATATAATTCGGTTTAAACAATTTTCAAACCGAATCGAACCATTTTATCTCTTGAAACCGAACCAAACCGAACCATTCAAAATCGGTTTGGTTCGGTTCGATTTGTGGTTTAACTATTTAATAAAACATATAGAAAAAAATAAAATGTTAATAGTGAAAAATGAAAGAATATAACTAAATATGAGATATAATGACAATAACCACATCTAATACTGCAAAATTTAAATAGAAATCACAATTCCTCGTAATATGAAATTTTCATGTATCATGTTATGATAGAATTACAGTAGTGAAGCTTATCGA
>JAMKQA010000926.1:0-31009 GCA_024699735.1 Posidonia australis | reverse complement strand
ACCCCGCACATCATGCACCTATTAGCATAAGGCACTAGACATGGCATGGCATATCGCCCTCGGGCGTATAGCAAGAGGCTGAAAAGCCAACATTTCATAAGCATTGGAGAAATCATAGAAGACCGATTTTATCGGGCGTACGAGGGTGCCTAACACCTTCCTCGTACGTAACAGGGATCCTTACCCACATCTTTCTGTTTTTTTTCGCAGACGTGTCCTTATCGTTTTGCATGATTTTTCATGTATATGGTTTTCCTTGTCTTCCATAATAGACTAGGTGGCGACTCCTGCATTTTCTGCAGTTTATTTTGTTTTTCAACGTGATTTTGCCGACCGTTTCGCATCTTTCTGCGATCCTCCTCGCCGACATGGTTATAGGAACCAAGGACTTGGATCGCCTCCGGATCAGAGGAGTCTTGAGAATAGGATAGATGGTTGTTCCTAGGCTATATGGAACCAACGACTCGGATCTCCACTGGATCAGAGGAGTCTCGAGAAACAGATGGATAGTTGGTCCTAGGCAATAAAGAACGAACGGCTCGGTTCTCCTCCAGATCAAAGGAGTCACGAGAAACTGATAGAAGGTTGGTCCTAGGCCATAAAGAACTAACTACACAGATCTCCTCCGGATTAGAGGAGTCTTGAGAATATTATAGACGGTTGGTCCTGGGCTATACATAACCAACGACTCGGATCACCTCTGGATCAAAGGAGTCTCGAGAAACGGATGGATAGTTGGTCCTAGGCTATAAAGAACGAATGGCACGGATCTCCTCCGGATTAGAGGAGTCTCGAGAAACTGATAGAAGGTTGGTCCAAGGCTATAAGGAACCAACGACACGGATCTCCTCTGAATCAGAGGAGTCTCGAGAAAAGGATAGATGGTTGGTCCTAGGCGATACGAAACCAAAGACACGGATCTCCTCCAGATCAGTGGAGTCTCGAGAAAAGTATTGATGGTTGGTCCAAGTCTGTAAGGAACCAACGACTCGGATCTCCTCTGGACCAGAGGAGTTTCGAGAAATGGATAGATGGTTGATCCTAGGCTATACGGAACCAACGTCACGGATCTCCTCTAAATCAATGGAGTCTCGAGAAAAGGATAGATGGTTGGTTCTTGGCTATAACGAGCCAACGACTCGGATCTCCTCCGGATCTAAGGAGTCTTGAGAGACGGAAGGATAGTTGGTCCTAGGCAATAAGGATCCAACGACTCTTATCTCCTCCAGGTCAGAGAATTGTCTAGAAAGGGATAGAAGGTTGGTCCAAGGCTATAAGGAACCAACAACTCGGATCTCCTCCAGAAAGGAGGCGTCTCGAGAAAAGGATGGATGGTTCGTCCTAGGCTATATGGAACCAATGACTCAGATCTCCTCCGGATCAGAGGAGTCTTGAGAATAGGACAGATGGTTGGTCTTAGGCTATAAGGAACCAACGACTCGGATCTCCTCCAATCTGGAGGAGTCTCGAGAAATGGATAGAAGGTTGGTCCTAGGCTATAAGGAACCAAGGACTCAGATCTCCTTCGGATCAGAGGAGTCTCGAGAAAAGGATGGATGGTTGGTCCTAGGCTATAAGAAACCAACGATTCGGATCTCCTCTAGATGAAAGGAATCTCGAGAAATGGATAGAAGGTTGGTCCGAGGCTATATGGAACCAACGACTCGGATCTCCTCCAGATAAGAGGAGTCACGAGAAAAGGATCGATTGTTGGTCCTAGGCTATAAGGAACCAACAACTCGGATCTCCTCCATATCAGAGGAGTCTTGAGAATAGGATAGATGGTTGGTCCAAGGCTATATGGAACCAACGACTCGGACCTCCTCCGGATCAGAGGTGTCTTGAGCATAGGATAGATGGTAGGTCCTAGGCTATATGGAACCAACAACTCGAATCTCCTCCAGATCTGAGGAGTCTCGAGAAAAGGATAAATGATTGGTCCACGGCTATAAGGAACCATCGACTCGGATTTCCTTAGAATTTGAAGAGCCTCGAGAAAACGATGGATAGTTGGTCCTAGACTACAAGGAACCAACGACTTGGATCTCCTCCAGATCCGAGGAGTCTTATGAAAAAGATAGATGTTTGGTATGAGGCTATAAGGAACCAACGACTCGGATCTCCTCCGAATCGACGGAGACTCGAGAAAAGCATGGATGGTTGTTCCAAGGCTATAAGATACCAACGACTTGGATCTCCTTAGGATCAGAGGTGTCTTGAGAATAGGATAGATGGTAGGTCCTAGGCTATAAGGAACTAACGACTCGGATCTCCTCTAGATCAGAGGAGTCTCGAGAAAAGGACAAATGATTTATCCTCCTCTATATTGAACCAACGACTCATATCTCCGCCGGATCAGAGGAGTTTCGTGAAAAGGATTGATGGTTGGTCCTAGGCTATAAGGAACCAACGACTCGGATGTCCTCCAGATCAGAGGAGTCTCGAGAAAAGAAAGGGTAGTTGGTCGTAGGGTATATGGAACCAACGACTCGGATCTCCTCCGGATCAGAGGAGTCTCTAGAAAAGGATGGATAGTTGTTCCTAAGCTATAAGGAAGCAATGGCTCGGATCTCCTCCGGATCAAAGGAGTCTCGAGAAAAGCATTGATGGTTGGTCCTAGGCTATATGGAACCAACGACTCGGATCTCCACCGGATCAGAGGAGTCTCGATAAAAGGATAGATGGTTGGTACTAGGCTATAAGGAACGAACGACTCGGATCTCCTCCGGATCGGAGGAGTCTCGAGAAAAGGTATGATGGTTGGTCCAAGGCTATACGGAACGAACGACCCGGATCTCCTCCGGATCAGAGGAGTCTCGAGAAACGGATAGATGGTTGGCCCTTGGCTATAATCAACCAACGACTCGGATCTCCTCTGGATCAGAGAAGTCTCGAGAAAAGGATAGATGGTTGGTCCTTGGCTATACTGAACCAACGTCATGGATCTCCTCTGAATTAGTGGAGTCTCGAGAAAAGGATAGATGGTTGGTCCTTGGCTATAATGAACCAACGACCCGGATCTCCTCCGGCTCAGAGGAGTCTCGAGAAACGGAAGGATAGTTTGTCCTAGGCAATAAGGATCCAACGACTCTTACTCCTCCAGATCAGAGAATTGTCTAGAAAGGGATAGAAGGTTGGTCCAAGGCTATATGGAACCAACAACTCGGTTCTCCTCCGGAATGGAGGCGTCTCGAGAAAAGGATGGATGGTTGGTCCTACGCTATCCGGAACCAACGACTCAGATCTCCTCCAGATCAGAGGAGTCTTGAGAATAGGACTGATGGTTGGTCTTAGGCTATATGGAACCATCGACTCGGATCTCCTCCAGATAGGAGGAGTCTCGAGAAATGGATAGAAGGTTGGTCCTAGGCTATATGGAACCAACGACTCAGATCTCCTCCGGATTAGAGGAGTCTCGAGAAAATGATGGATGGTTGGTCCTAGGCTATAAGGAACCAAGGATTCGGATCTCCTCCGGATCAAAGGAATCTCGAGAAATGGATAGAAGGTTGGTCCAAGGCTACATGGAACCAACGACTCGGATCTCCTCTAGATAAGAGGAGTCTCGAGAAAAGGATCGATGGTTAGTCCTAGGCTATAAGGAACCAACGACTCGGATCTCCTCCAGATCAGAGGAGTCTTGAGAATAGGATAGATGGTTGGTCCAAGGCTAAAAGGAACCAACGACTCAGACTTCCGCCAGATCTGAGGTGTCTTGAGCATAGGATAGATGGTAGGTCCTAGGCTATAAGGAACCAACGACTCGGATCTCCTTAGGATCAGAGGTGTCTTGAGAATAGGATAGATGGTAGGTCCTAGGCTGTAAGGAACCAACGACTTGGATCTCCTCTAGATCAGTGGAGTCTCGAGAAAAGGACAAATGATTTATCCTCGGCTATATTGAACCAACGACTCGGGTCTACGCCGGATTAGAGGAGTTTCGAGAAAAGGATTGATGGTTGGTCCTAGGCTATAAGGAACCAACGACTTGGATGTCCTCCAGATCTGAGGAGTCTCGAGAAAAGAATGGGTAGTTGGTCGTGGCTATATGCAACCAACGACTCGGATCTCCTCCGGATCAGAGGAGTCTGAAGAAAAGGATGGATAGTTGGTCCTAAGCTATAAGGAAGCAACGGCTCGGATCTCCTCCGGATCGAAGGAGTCTCGAGATAGGATTGATGGTTGGTCCTAGGCTATATGGAACCAACGACTCGGATCTCCACTGGATCGGAGGAGTCTCGATAAAAGGATAGATGGTTGGTCCTAGGCTATAAGGAACGAACGACTCGGATCTCCTCCGGATCGGAGGAGTCTCGAGAAAAGGTTAAATGGTTGGTCCAAGGCTATACGGAACGAACGACCCGGATCTCCTCCGGATCAGAGGAGTCTCGAGAAACGGATAGATGGTTGGCCCTTGGCTATAATGAACCAACGACTCGGATCTCCTCTGGATCAGAGAAATCTCGAGAAAAGGATAGATGGTTGGTCCTTGGCTACAATGAACCAACGTCATGGATCTCCTCCAGATCAGTGGAGTCTCGAGAAAAGGATAGAAGGTTGGTCCTTAGCTATAACAAACCAATGACTCGGATCTCCTCTGGATCAGAGGAGTCTCGAGAAACGGATGGATAGTTGGTCCTAGGCAATAAGGATCCAACGACGCTTACTCCTCCAGATCAGAGAATTTTCTAGAAAGGGATGGAAGGTTGGTCCAAGGCTATAAGGAACCAACAACTCGGATCTCCTCCGGAAAGGAGGTGTCTCGAGAAAAGGATGGATGGTTGGTCCTACACTATACGGAACCAATGACTCAGATCACCTCCGGATCGGAGGAGTCTTGAGAATAGGACAGATGCTTGGTCCTAGGCTAAATGGAAACATCGACTCGGATCTCCTCCAGATAGGAGGAGTCTCGAGAAATGGATAGAAGGTTGGTCCTAGGCTATAAGGAACCAACGACTCAGATCTCCTCTAAATCAGAGGAGTCTCGAGAAAAGGATGAATGGTTGGTCCTAGGCTATAAGGAACCAACGATTCGGATCTCCTCCGGATCAAAGGAATCTCGAGAAATGGATAGAAGTTTGGTCCAAGGCTATATGGAACCAACGACTCGGATCTCCTCCAGATAAGAGGAGTCTCGAGAAAAGGATCGATGGTTGGTCGTACGCAATAAGAAACCAACGACTCAGATCTTCTCCAGATCAGAGGAGTCTTGAGAATAGGATAGATGGTTGGTCCAAGGCTATAAGGAACCAACAACTCGGACCTCCGCCAGATCTGAGGTGTCTTGAGCATAGGATAGAGTGTAGGTCCTAGGTTATATGGAACCAACGACTCGGATCTCCTCCAGGTAGAGGAGTCTCGAGAAAAGGACAAATGATTGGACCTCCGCTATAAGGAACCATCGACTCAGATTTCCTTAGAATCTGAAGAGTCTCGAGAAAAGGATGGATAGTTGGTCCTAGACTACAAGGAAACAACGACTCGGATCTCCTCCAGATCAGAGGAGTCTCGAGAAAAAGATAGATGTTTGGTAAGAGGCTATAATGAACCAACGACTCGGATCTCTTCCGGATCGGAGGAGTCTCGTGAAAAGCATGGATGGTTGGTCCTAGGCTATAAGGAACCAACGACTCGGATCTCCTCCGGATTGGAGGTGTCATGAGAATAGGATAGAAGGTAGGTCCTAGGCTATAAGGAACCAACTAATCGGATCTCCTCCAGATCAGAGGAGTCTCGAGAAAAGGACAAATGATTTATCCTCGGCTATATGGAACCAACGACTCGGATCTCCTCTAGATCAGAGGAGTTTCGAGAAAAGGATTGATGGTTGGTCCTAGGCTATAAGGAACCAACGACTCGGATCTCCTCCGGATCAGAGGAGTCTTTAGAAAAGAATGGGTAGTTGGTCGTCGGGTATATGGAACCAACGACTCGAATCTCCTCCAGATCAGAGGAGTCTCGAGAAAAGGATGGATAGTTGGTCCTAGGCTATAAGGAACCAACAGCTCGGATCTCCTCTGGATCAAAGGAGTCTCGAGAAAAGGATCGATGGTTGGTCCTAGGCTAAATGGAACCAAGGACTCGGATCTCCTCCAGATCGGAGGAGTCTCGGTAAAAGGATAGATGGTTGGTCCTAGGCTATAAGGAACAAACGACTCGGATCTCCTGCGGATCAGAGGAGTCTCGAGAAAAGGTTTGATGGTTGGTCCTAGGCTATACAGAACCAACGACCCGGATCTCCTCTGGATCAGAGGAGTCTAAAGAAACGGATAGATGGTTGGCCCTTGGCTATAATGAACCAACGACTCGGATATCCTCTAGATCAGAGAAGTCTCGAGAAAAGGATAGATGGTTGGTCGTTGGCTATACTCAACCAATGACTCGGATCTCCACCGAATCGGAGAAGTCTCAAGAAAAGGATGGATAGATGGTTGGCCCTTGTCTATAATGAACCAATGACTCGGATCTCTTTCGGATCAGAGGGGTCTCGAGAAAAGGATAGATGGTTGGTCCTAGTCTATAAGGAACCAACGACTCGGATCTCCTCCAGATAAGAGGAGTCTCTAGAAAACGATAGATGGTTGGTCTTAGGCTATGAGGAACCAACAACTCGGAACTACTACGGATCGGAGGGGTCTCGAGAAAAGGATTGATGGTTGGTCCTTGGTTAAAAGGAACCAATGACTCGGATCTCCTCACGATCAGAGGAGTCTCGAGTAACGGATAGTTGGTTGGTCTTTGGTTATATGGAACCTACAACGTGGATCACCTCCGGATCAGAGGAGTCTCGAGAAATAGATGGAGAGTCTATCCTCGGCTCTATGGTACCAACGGCTCGGATCTCCTCCGGATCAGAGGAGTTTCGGGAAAAGGATAGATGGTTGGTCCTTGGCTACAAGGAACCAACAACTCGGATCTCGTCCGGATCAGTGGTGTCTCGAGAAAAGGATGGATAGTTTGTCCTAGGCTATAAGGAACCAACAACTCGGATCTCCATCGGATCAGAGGAGTCTCGAGAAAAGGATAGAAGGTTGGTCCTAGGATATATGGATGCAACTACTCGGATCTCCTCTAGATCAGAGGAGTCTCGAGAAAAGGACGGATGGTTGGTCCTAGGCTATAGGGAACCAACGACTCGGATCTCCTCCGGATCGGAGGAGTCTTAAGAATAGGGTAGATGGTTGGTCCTAGGCTATAAAGAACCAACGACTTGGATCTCCTCCAGATCAGAGGAGTCTCGAGAAAAGGATTGATAGTTGGTCCATGGCTATAAAGAATGAACGGCTCGGATCTCCTCTGGATCAATGGAGTCTCGAGAAACGGATAGAAAGTTGGTCCTAGGCTATAAGGAACAATCAACACGGATCTCCTCTGGATCAGAGGAGTCTAAAGACAAGGATAGATGGTTGGTCCTAGGCTATAAGGAACCAACGACACGGATCTCCTCTAGATCAGAGGAGTCTCGAGAAAAGGATAGATGGTTGGTCCTAGGCTGTAAGGAACCAACGACTCGTATCTCCTCTAGGTCGGAGGAGTTTCGAGAAACGGATAGAAGGTTGATCATAGGCTATACGGAACCAACGTCATGGATCTCCTTCAGATCAGTGGAGTCTCGAGAAATGGATAGATGGTTTGTCCATGGCTATAACGAACCTACGACTCGGTTCTCCTCAGGATAAGAGGAGTCTCGAGAAATAGAAGGATTGTTGGTCCTAGGCTAAAAGGAACCAACAACTCGGATCTCCTCTAGATCAGAGGAGTCTCGAGAAACGGATAAATGGTTGGTCCTTGGCTATATCGAACCAACGTCTCGGATCTCCTCCAGATCAGAGGGGTCTCGAGAAAAGGATAGGTGGTTGTCCTATGCAATAATGAACCATCGACTCAGATCTTCACCGAATCCTAGTTGTTTTAAGAATAGGATAGATGGTTGGTCCTAGGCTATATGGAACCAACGACTTGGATCTCCTCCAGATCAGAGGAGTCTCGATAAAAGGACAAATAATTAGTCCCCGGCTATAAGGAACCATCGACTCGTATTTCCTATGAATCAGAAGAGTCTCGAGAAAAGGATGGATAGTTGGTCCATGACATTATGGAACCAACGACTCGGATCTCCTCTAGATCAGAGGAGTCTCGAGAAAAGGATAGATGGTTGGTCCTAGGCTAAATGGAACGAACGACTCGGATTTCCTCCAGACCATAGGAGTCACGAGAAAAGGATGGATAGTTGGTCCTAGGGTATATGGAACCAATGAATCGGATCTCCTCCGGATTAGAGGAGTCTCGAGAAATGGATGGATAGTTGGTCCTTGGCTATAAGGAACGAACGGCTCGGATCTCCTTCGGATCAAAGGAGTCTCAAGGAAAGGATAGAAGGTTGGTCCTAGGCTATATGGAACCAATGACTCGGATCTCCTCCGGATCGGAGGAGTCTCGAGAAAAGGATTGATGGTAGGTTCTAGGCTATAAGGAACCAACGACTTGGATCTCCTCCGGATCGGAGGAGTCTCGAGAAAAGGATAGATGGTTGGTCCTAAGCTATACGGAACCAACGACCCGAATCCCCTCCGGATCAAAGGAGTCTCGAGAAATGGATAGATGGTTGGTCCTTGGCTATAATGAACCAACGACTCGAATCTCCTCCAGATCAGAGAAGTCTCAAGAAAAGGATAGATGGATGGTCCTTGGCTATACTTAACCAACGACTCGGATCTCCTCCGGAACGGAGAAGTCTCGAGGAGAGGATGGATAGATGATTGGTCCTAAGCTTTAAGGAACCAACGACTAGGAACTCCTCCGGATCGGAGGAGTCTCGAGAAAAGGATAGATGGTTGGTCCTATGTTATATGGAACCAACGACTCAGATCTCCTCCGTATCAAAGGAGTCTCGAGAAAAGGATGGATAGTTGGCCCTAGGCTATAAGGAACCAATGACTCGGATCTCCTTCCGATCAGAGGAGCCTTGAGAAAAGGATAGATGGTTGGTCCTAGGCTATAAGGAACCAACGGCTCGGATCTCCTCCAGATCAGAGGAGTCTCTAGAAAACGATAGATGGTTGCTCCTAGGTTATAAGGAACCAACAACTCGGAACTACACCGGATCGGAGAAGTCTTAAGAAAAGGATAGATGGTTGGTCCTTGGTTATAAGGAACCAACGACTCGGATCTCCTCCGGATCAGAGGTGTCTCTTGAAAAGGATAGATGGTTGGTCCTAGGCTATAAGGAACGAACAACTCAGAACAACACCGGATCGGAGAAGTCTCGTGAATAGGATAGATGGTTGGTCCTTGGTTTTAGGGATCCAATGACTCGGATCTCCTCCAGAACAGAGGTGTCTCTAGAAAAGGGTTGATGGTTGGTGCTTGAGAAAAGGATAGATGGTTGGTCCTAGGCTATACGGAACCAACGACCCGAATCCCCTTCGGATCAGAGGAGTCTCGAGAAATGGATAGATGGTTGGTCCTTGGCTATAATGAACCAACGACTCGAATCTCCTCTGGATCAGAGAAGTCTCGAGGAAAGGATAGATGGATGGTCTTTGGCTATACTGAACCAAAGACTCGGATCTCCACCAGAATGGAGAAGTCTCGAGGAGAGGATGGATAGATGATTGGTCCTTGGCTTTAAGGAACCAACGACTCGAAACTCCACCTGATTGGTGGAGTCTCAAGAAAAGGATTGATGGTTGGTCCTAGGCTATAGGGAACCAACGACTCGGATCTCCTCCGGATCGGAGGAGTCTTGAGAAAAGGATGGATAGTTGGCCCTAGGCTATAAGGAACCAATGACTCGGATCTCCTTCCGATTAGAGGAGTCTTGAGAAATGGATAGATGGTTGGTCCTAGGCTATAAGGAACCAACGGCTCGGATCTCCTCCAGATCTGAGGCGTCTCTATAAAACTATAGATGGTTGGTCCTGGGCTATGAGAAACCAACAACTCGGAACTACACTGGATCGGAGAAGTCTCGAGAAAAGGATAGATGGTGGTACTTGGTTATAAGGAACCAACGACTCGGATCTCCTCCGGATCAGAGGTGTCTCCAGAAAAGGATAGATGGTTGGTCCTATGCTATGAGGAACCAACAACTCGGAACTCCTCTGGATCGGAGGAGTCTCGAGAAAAGGATAGATGGTTGGTCCTTGGCAATAAGGAACCAACAACTCGGATCTCCTCTGGATCAATGGAGTCTCGAGAAAACGATGGATAGTTGGCCCTAGGTAATAAGGAACCAACGACTCGGATCTCCTACGGATCAGAGGGGTCTCGAGAAATGGATAGGTGGTTGGTCCTAGGCAATAAGGAACCAATGACTCGGATCTCCTCTGAATCTGAAGTGTTTTGTGAATAGGATAGATGTTAGGTCCTAGGCTATAAGGAACCAACGTCTCGGATCTCCTCCATATCAAAGCTGTCTCGAGAAAAGGACAAATGATTGGTCCTCGGCCATAAGGAACCATCGACTCGTATATCATTTGAATCGGAAGAGTCTTGAGAAAAGGATTGATAGTTGGTCCATGACTATAGGGAACCAACGATTCGGATCTCCTCTAGATCAGAGGTGTCTCGAGAAAAGGATAGATAGTTGGTCCAAGGCTATAAGGAACCAACGACTCGGATCTCCCCCAGATCAGAGGAGTCACGAGACTAGGATGGATGGTAGGTCCTAGGCTATTAGGAACCAATGGCTCGGATCACCTCCGGATCAGAGATGTCTTGAGAATAGGATAGATGGTAGGTCCTAGGCAATAAGCAACCAACGACTCGGATCTCCTCCAGATCAGAGGAGTCTCGATAAAAGGACAAATGATTTGTCCTCAACTATAAGGAACCAACGACTAGGATCTCCTCCGGATCGGAGGAGTCTCTAGAAGACGATAGATGATTGGTCCTGGGCTATAAGGAACCAATAACTCGAAACTACACCAGATCGGTGTAGTCTCGAGAAAAGGATAGATGGTTGGTCCTTGGTTATAAGGAACCAATGACTCGGATCTCCACCGGATCAGAGGTGTCTCTAGAAGAGGATAGATGGTTGGTCCTATGCTATGAGGAACCAACAACTCTGAACTCCACCGGATCGGAGGAGTCTCGAGAAAAGGACTGATGGTTGGTCCTTGGCAATAAGGAACCAACGACTCGAATCTCCTCCGGATCAGTGGAGTCTCGAGAAAAGGATGGATAGTTGGCCCTCTGCAATAAGGAACCAACGACTCGGATCTCCTACGGATCAGAGGTGTCTCGAGAAACGGATAGATGGTTGGTCCTAGGCTATATGGAACCAACGTCTCGGATCTCCTCCGAATCAGAGGTGTCTCGAGAAAAGGATAGGTGGTTGGTCCTAGGCTATAAGGAACCAAGGACTCGGATCTCCTCCGAAATAGAGGTGTTTTGTGAATAGGATAGATGGTAGGTCCTAGGCTATATGGAACCAACGACTCAGATCTCCTCCAGATCAAAGCTGTCTCGAGAAAAGGACAAATGATTGGTCCTTGGCCATAAGGAACCATCGACTCGTATTTCCTTTGAATCAGAAGAGTTTCGAGAAAAGGATGGATAGTTGGTCGAAGACTATAGGGAACCAACGACTCGGATCTCCTCCAGATCGGAGGTGTCTCGAGAAAAGGATAGATAGTTGGTCCTAGGCTATAAGGAACCAACGACTCGGATCTCCCCCGGATCAGAGGAGGCACGAGAATAGGATGGATGGTAGGCCTAGGCTATTAGGAACCAACGGCTCGGATCTCCTCCGGATCAGAGACGTCTTGACAATAGGATAGATGGTAGGTCCTAGGCAATTAGGAACCAACGACTCAGATCTCCTCCAGATCAGAGGAGTCTCGAGAAAAGGACAAATGATTTGTCCTCAGTTATAAGGAACCAACGACTCAGATCTCCACCGGATCGGAGGAGTCTCGAGAATAGGATGGATGGTTGGTCCTAGGGTATAAGGAACCAATGACTCGGATGTCCTCCAGATCATAGGAGTCACGAGAAATGGATGCTTAGTTGGTCCTTAGCTATAAGGAACCAACAGCTAGGATCTCCTCCGGATCAAAGGAGTATCGAGAAATGGATAGAAGGTTTATCCTAGGCTATATGGAGCCAACGACTCGGATCTCCTCCTGATCGGAGGAGTCTCGAGAAAAGGATAGATGGTTAGTGCTCGGCTATACAGAACCAACGACCCAAATCTCCTCCGGATCAGAGGAGTCTCGAGAAACGGATAGATGGTTGGTCCTTCGCTATAATGAACCAACAACTCGGATCACCACCAAATCAGAGGAGTCTTAAGAAAAGGATAGATGGTTGGTCCTTGGCTATACAGAACCAACGACTCGGATCTCCTTCGAAACGGAGAAGTCTCGAGGAGAGGATGGATAGATGGTTGGTCCTAGGCTATAAGGAACCAACGACTCGGAACACCTCCGATCGGAGGAGTGTCGAGAAAAGGAAAGATGGTTGGTCCTAGGCTATAAGGAACCAACGACTCGGATCTCCTCCAGATCAGAGGAGACTCGAGAAATGGATGGATAGTTGGCCCTAGGCTTTAGGAAACCAATCACAAGGATCTCCATCCGATCAGAGGAGTCTCGAGAAAAGGATTGATGGTTGGTCCTAAGCTATAAGGAACCAACGACACAGATCTCCTCTAGATTAGAGGAGTCTCTAGAAAACGATAGATGGTTGGTCTTAGGCTATGAGGAACAAACAATTCGGAACTACTCCGGATCAGAGAAGTCTCGAGAAAAGGATAGGTGGTTGGTACTTGGTTATTAGGAACCAACGACTCGGATCTCCTCCAGATCAGAGGAGTCTCGAGAAATGGATGGAGAGTTTGTCCTAGGCTATAAGCTACCAATGGCTCGGATCTCTTCCAGATCGGAGGAGATTCAAGAAAAGGATAGATGGTTGGTCCTTGACTATAAGGAACCAACAACTCGGATCTCCTCCGGATCAGAGGAGTCTCAAGAAAAGGATGGATAGTTGGTCCTAGGCTATGAGGAACCAACGACTCGGATCTCCTCCGGATAAGAGGTGTCTTGAGAAAAGGATAGAAGTTTGGTGCTAGGCAATAAGGAACCAAAGACACGGGTCTCCTTTGGATCAGAGGAGTCTCGAGAAAATGATGGATGGTTGTTCCAAGGCTATAAAGAACCAATGATTCAGACCTCCTCCAGATTAGAAGAATCTCAATAAAAGGATGGATAGTTGGTCCTAGGCCATATCGAACGAACGGCTCGAATCTCCTCCGAATTAGAGGATTGTCGAGAGAAGGATAGAAGGTTTGTCGTAGGCAATAAGGAACCAACGACACGGATCTCCTCCAAATCAGAGGAGTCTCGAGAAAAGGAGAGATGGTTTGTCGTAGGCTACAAAGAACCAATGACACAAATCTCCTCCGGATCAGAGGAGTCTCGAGAAAAGGATAGATGGTTGGTCTGAGGCTATATGGAACCAAATACTAAGATCTCCTCCATATCAGAGGAGTCTCGAAAAACTGATTGATGGTTGGACCTTGGCTATAACGAACCAACGACTCGGATCTCCTCTGGATCAGAGGAGTCTCGAGAAGAGGATGGATAGTTGGTCCAAGGCTATATGAAACAAACGACTCGGATATCCTCCATATCAAGGGTGTCTAGAGAAAGGGTTAGAAGGTTAGTCCTAGGCTATAAGGAACCAACTATTCGGATCTCCTCCGGATCATAGGAATCTCGAGAAAAGGATGGATGGTTGGTCCTAGGCTATAAGGAACCAACGATTCGGATCTCCTCCGATTAGAGGAGTCTTGTGAATAGGATGGATGGTTGGTCCTAGGCTATAAGGAACCAACGTCTCGGATATGATCAAAGGAGTCTCGAGAAAAGGATGGATAGTTGGTCCTAGGCAATAAAGAACGAACGGCTCGGATCTCCTCTAGATCAAAGAAGTCTCGAGAAACGGATAGAAGGTTGGTCTTAGGTTATAAGGAAACAACGACTCGGATTTCCTCTGAATCAGAAGAGTCTCGAGAAAAGGATGGGTAGTTGGTCCGAGGCTATAAGGAGACAACGACTCCGATCACCTCCAGATCAGAGGAGTGCCGAGAAAAGGATAGAAGGTTGGTCCTAGGCTATATGGAACCAACGACTCGGATCTCCTCCAGATCAGAGAAGTCTCGAGAAAAGGATTGATAGTTGGTCCTTGGGTATATGGAACCAACGACTCGGATCTCCTTCGGATTAGAGGAGTCTCGAGAAATGGATGGATTATTGGTCCGAGTCCTTAAGGAACCAACGGCTCGGATCTCCTTCGGATCAGAGGAGTGTCGAGAAAAGGATAGAATGTTGGTCCTAGGCTACAAGGAACCTATGACTTGGTTCTCCTCCAGATCAGAGGAGTCGCGAGAAATGGTTTGATAGTTGGTCCTAGGGTATATGGAACCAACGACTCGGATCTGCTCCGGATCGGTGGAGTCTCGAGAAAATGATATATGGTTGGTCCTTGATTATATGGAACCAACGACTCGGATCTCCTCCAGATTAGAGGAGTCTCGACAAAAGGATAGATGGTTGGTCCTGGGCGATAAGGAATAAACGACTCGTATCTCCTCTTGATCAGAGGTGTCTCGAGAAAAGGATAGTTGGTTGGTCCATGGTTATAAGGAACCAACGACTCGGATCTCCTCTAGATCAGAGGAGTCTCGTGAAATGGATGGAGAGTTGGTCCTAGGCTATATGGTACCAACGACTCAGATCTCCATCGGATCAGAGGAGTGTCGAGAAAAGGATAGAATGTTGGTCCTAGGCTACAAGGAACCTATGACTTGGTTCTCCTCCGGATTAGAGGCGTGTCGAGAAAAGGATTGATAGTTGGTCATAGGGTATATGGAACCAACGACTCGGATCTGCTCCGAATCAGAGGAGTCTCGCGAAAAGGATAGATGGTTGGTCCTTGGCAAAAAGGAACCGACGACTTGGATCTCCTCCGGATTAGTGGAGTCTCGAGTAAAGGATGGATAGTTGGCCCTACGCAATATGGAACCAACGACTCGGGTCTCCTACGGATCAGAGGTGTCTCGAGAAACGGATAGATGGTTGGTCCTAGGCTATATGGAACCAACGTCTCGAACCTCCTCCAGATCAGAGGTGTCTCGAGAATAGGATAGGTGTTTGGTCCTAGGCTACAAGGAACCAACGACTCGGATCTCCTCCAGATTTGAGGTGTTTTGTGAATAGGATAGATGGTAGGTCCTAGGCTATAAGGAACCAACAACTCGGATCTCCTCCTGATCAAAGCTGTCTCGAGAAAAGTACAAATGATTGGTCCTCGGCCATAAGGAACCATCGACACGAATTTCCGTTGAATCAGAAGTGTCACGAGAAAAGGATGGATAGTTGGTCCAAGACTATAGGGAACCAACGACTCGGATCTTCTCCAGATCAGATGTATCTCGAGAAATGGATAGATAGTTGGTCCTAGGCTATAAGGAACCAATGACTCGGTTCTCCTCCGGATCGGAGGAGTCTCCAGTAAAGGATTGATGGTTGGTCCTAGGCTATTTGGAACTAACGACTCGGTTCTCCTCCGGATCAGAGGAGTCTCGAGAATAGGATGGATAGTTGGTCCTACGGTATAAGGAACGAACGACTCGGATCTCCTCCGGATTAGAGGAGTCACGAGAAAAGGATGCATAGTTGGTCCTTGGCTGTAAAGAACCAACGGCTTGGATCTCCTCCTGATCAAAGGAGTATCGAGAAAAGGATAGAAGGTTGGTCCTAGGCTATATGGAACCAACGACTCTGATCTCCTCCGGATCAGAGGAGTCTCGAGAAAAGGATAAATGGTTGGTGCTCGGCTATATGAAACCAATGACCCGGATCTCCTCTGTATCAGAGGAGTGTCGAGAAACAGATAGTTGGTTGGTCCTTGGCTATAATGAACCAACGACTCAGATTACCTCCGGATAAAAGGAGTCTCGAGAAAAGGATAGATGGTTGGCCCTTGGCCATACAGAACCAACGACTCGGTTCTCCTCCGGAACGGAGAAGTCTCGAGGAGAGGATGGATAGATTGTTGGTCCTAAGCTATAAGGAACCAACGACTCGGAACTCCTCTAGATCGGAGGAGTCTCGAGGAAAGGAAAGATGGTTGGTCCTAGGCTATAAGGAACCAACGACTCGGATCTCCTCCGGAGCAGTGGAGACTCGAGAAATGGATGGATACTTGGCCCTAGGCTTTAAGGAACCTATCACACGGATCTCCTTCCGATCAGAGGAGTCTCGAGAAAAGGATAGATGGTTGGTCCTAGGCAATAAGGAACCAACGACTCAGATCTCCTCTAGATTAAAAGAGTCTCTAGAAAACAATAGATAGTTGGTCCTAGCCTATGAGGAACCAACAATTCGGAACTACTCCGGATTGGAGAAGTCTCGAGAAAAGGATAGGTGGTTGGTCCTTGGTTATTAGGAACCAACGACTCGGATCTCCTCCGGATCAGAGGAGTCTCAAGAAAAGGATGGAGAGTTGGTCCTAGGCTATAAGGTACCAACGGCTCCGATCTCCTCCGGATCCGAGGAGATTCGGGAAAAGGATAGATGGTTGGTCATTTGCTATAAGGAACCAGCAACTCGGATCTCCTCCAGATCAGAGGAGTCTCGAGAAAAGGATGGATAGTTGGTCCTAGGTTATGAGGAACCAACGGCTCGGATCTCCTCCGGATCAGAGGAGTCATAAGAAACGGATAGAAGTTTGGTCCTAGGCAATAAGGAACCAAAGACACGGATCCCCTTCGAATCAGAGGACTCTCGAGAAAAGGATGGATGGTTGTTCCAAGGCTATAAAGAACCAACGATTCGGATCTCCTCTAGATTAGTGGTGTCTCGAGAAAAGGATGGATAGTTGGTCCTAGGCCATATGGAACGAACGGCTCAGATCTCCTCCGGATCAGAGGATTCTCGAGAAACGGATAGAAGGTTGGTCCTAGGCAATAAGGAACCAACGACACGGATCTCCTCCAGATCAGAGGAGTCTCGAGAAAAGGAGAGATGGTTTGTCGTAGGCTATAATGAACCAATGACTCTGATCTCCTCCAAAACAGAGGAGTCTCGAGAAAAGGATAGATGGTTGGTCCTAGGCTATATGGAACGAAAGACTCAGATCTCCACCATATCAGAGGAGTCTCGAGAAAAGGATAGATGGTTGGTCCTAGGCTATATGAAACCAACGACACAGATCTCCTCCAAATCAGAGGTGTCTAGTGAAGGGGTTAGATGGTTGATCCTAGGCTATAAGCAACCAACTACTCGGATGTCCTCCGGATCAGAGGAATCTCGAGAAAAGGATGGATGGTTGGTCCTGGGCTATAAGGAACCAACGACTCGGATCTCCTCCGGATTAGAGGAGTCTTGAGAACAGGATAGATGGTTGGTCCTAGGCTATAAGGAACCAACGTCTCGGATCTGATCAGAGGAGTCTCGAGAAAAGGATGGATAGTTTGTCCTAGGCTTTAAAGAACGAACGGCACGGATCTCCTCTAGATCAGAGGAGTCTCGAGAAACGGATAGAAGGTTGGTCCTAGGCTATAAGGAACCAACGACTCGGATTTCCTCCGAATAAGATGAGTCTCGAGAAAAGGATGGATAGTTGGTCCGAGGCCATAAGGAACCAACGACTCGGATCTCCTCCGGATCAGAGGAGTGTCGAGAAAAGGATAGAAGGTTGGTCCTAGGCTACATGGAACCAACGAATCGGATCTCCTCCGGATCAGAGAAGTCTTGAGAAAAGGACTGATAGTTGGTCCTTGGGTATATGGAACCAACGACTCGGATCTCCTTCGGATTAGAGGAGTCTCGAGAAAAGGATGGATTGTTGGTCCTAGGATATATGGAACCAACGGCTCGGATCACCTCTGGATCAAAGGAATCTCGAGACAAGGTTAGAAGTTTGGTCCTAGGCTATATGGAACCAACGACTCAGATATCCTTCGGATCAGAGGAGTCTCTAGAAAAGGATAGTTGGTTGGTCCTAGGTTATAAGGAACCAACAACTCAGATCTCCTCCGGATCAGAGGAGTCTCGAGAGAAGGATAGATGGTTGGTCCGTGGCTATAGGGAACCAACGACTCGGATCTCCACCAAATCCGAGGAGTCTCGAGAAAAGGATAGATGGTTGGTCCATGGCTATACCGAACCAACGACTCAGATCTCCTCCGTATCAGTCGAGTCACGAGTAATGAATGGGTTGTTGGTCGTAGGCTACAAGGAACCAATGGCTCGGATCTCCTCTGGATCACTGGATTCTCGAGAAAAGGATAGAAGGTTGGTCCTAGGCTATAAGGAACCAACGACTCGGATCTCCTCCGGATCAAAGGAGTCTCGTGAAAAGGATACATGGTTGGTCCTTGATTATAAGGAACCAACGACTCGAACCTCCTCTAGATCAGAGGAGTCTCGACAAAAGGATAGATGGTTGGTCCTGGGCTATACGGAATCAACGACTCGTATCTCCTCCGGATCAGAAGAGTCTTGAGAAATGGATAGTTGGTTGGTCCTTGGTTATAAGGAACCAACGACTCGGATCTCCTCCGGATCAGAGGAGTCTCGAGAAATGGATGGAGAGTTGGTCCTAGGCTATAAGGTACCAACGACTCGGATCTCCTCCAGATCAGAGGTGTCTCGAGAAAAGGATAGATGGTTGGTCCTTGGCTATAAGGAACCAACGACTCGGCTCTCCTCCAGATCAGAGGAGTGTCGAGAAAAGGATAGAATGTTGGTCCTAGGCTACAAGGAACCTATGACTTGGTTCTCCTCCGGATCAGAGGAGTCTCAAGAAAAGGATTGATAGTTGGTCCTAGGGTATATGGAACCAACGACTCGGATCTGCTCCGGATCGGAGGAGTCTTGAGAAAATGATATATGGTTGGTCCTTGATTATAAGGAACCAACGACTCGGATCTCCTCCAGATCAGAGGAGTCTCGACAAAAGGATAGATGGTTGGTCCTAGGCGATAAGGAATCAACGACTCGTATCTCCTCTTAATCAGAGGTGTCTCGAGAAAAGGATAGTAGGTTGGTCCTTGGTTATAAGTAACCAACGACTCGGATCTCCTCCAGATCCGAGGAGTCTCGAGAAATGGATGGAGAGTTGGTCCTAGGCTACTAGCTACCAACGGCTCAGATCTCCTCCGGATCAATGGAATCACGAGAAAAGGATAGAGGTTTTGTCCTAGGTAATAAGGAGCCAATGACTCAGATCTCCTCCAGATCGAAGGAGTCTCGAGAAAAGGATTGATGGTTGGTCCTAGGCTATACGGAACAAACGACTCGGATCTCTACAGGATCAGTGGAGTCTTGATAAACGGATAGATGGTTGGTCCTTGGCTATATGGAACCAATGACTCAGATCTCCTCCGGATCAGAGGCGTCTCGAGAAATGGATAGATGGTCGGTCCGTGGCTATACTGTACCAACGACTCGGATCTCCACTGGATCAGAGGTGTCTCGAGTAAAGGATGGATAGTTGGTCGAAGGCTATAAGGAACCAACAGCTCGGATCTCCTCCGGATCAGAGGAGTCTCGAGAAACGGATAGTTGGTCCTTGATTATATAGAACCAACGACTCGGATCTAATCCAGATCAGAAGAGTCTCGAGAGAAGGATTGATGGTTGGTCCTTAGCTACAAGGAACCAATGACTCTAATCTCCTCCGGATCAGAGGAGTCTCGAGAAAAGGATAGTTGGTTGGTCATGGTTATAAGGAACCAACGACTCGGATCTCCTCCGGATCAGAGGAGTCTCGAGAATTGGATGGAGAGTTGGTCCTAGGCTATACGGTACCAACGGCTCGGATCTCCTCTGGATCAGAGTAATCTCGAGAAAAGGATAGATGGTTGGCCCTTGATTATATGGAACCAATGACTTAGATCTAATCCAGATCAGAGCAGTCTAGAGAAAAGGATTGATGGTTGGTCCTTGGCTACAAGGAACCAATGACTCCGATCTATTCCAGATCAGAGGAGTCTCGAGAGAAGGATAGTCGGTTGGTCCATGGTTATAAGTAACCAACGACTCGGATCTCCTCTGGATCAGAGCAGTCTCAAGAAATGGATGGAGAGTAGGTCCTAGGCTATACGGTACCAACGGCTCGGATCTCCTCCGAATTAGAGGAGGCTCGAGAAAAGGATAGATGGTTGGCCCTTGGCTATAAGGAACCAATGACTCGAATCTCCTCCGGATCAGAGGTGTCTCGAGAAACAGATAGATGGTTGGTCCTAGGCTTTACTGAACCAACGTCTCGGATCTCCTCCAGATCAGAGGAGTCTCAAGAAAAGGATAGGTGGTTGGTCCTAGGCTATCAGGAACCAACGACTTGGATCTCCACCGGATCCGAGGTGTTTTGAGAATTGGATAGATGGTTGGTCCAAGGCTATACGGAACCAACGACTCGGATCTCCTCCAGATCAGTGGAGTCACGAGAAAAGGACAAATGATTGGTCCTCAACTATAAGGAACCATCGACTCGTATTTCATTTGAATCAGAGGAGTCTCGAGAAAAGGATGGAAAGTTGGTCCATGACTATAAGGAACGAACGACTCGGATCTCCTCCAGATCAGAGGAGTCTCGAGAAAAGGATAGATGGTTGGTCCTAGGCTATATGGAACCAATGACTCGGATCTCTTCCAGACCAGAGGAGTCACGAGAAAAGGATGGATGGTAGGTCCTTGGCTATAAGGAACCAACGACTCTGTTCTCCTCCAGATCAGAGGAGTCTCGAGAAAAGGATAGATGCTTGGTCCTTGTCAATAACGAACCAACGACTCGGATCCCCTCCGGATCAGAGGAGTCTCGAGAAATGGATGGATAGTTGGTCTTAGGCTATAGGGAACCAACGACTCGGATCTCCACCAGATCAGAGATGTCTGGAGAAAGTGATAGATGGTTAGTCTTAGGCTTTAAGGAACCAACTACTCGGATCTCCTCCAGATCAGAGGAGTCTCGAGAAAAGGATGGATGGTTGGTCCTAGGCAATAGGGAACCAATGACTCGGATCTCCTCAGGATTAGAGGTGTCTTGAGAATTGGAAAGATGGTTGGTCCTAGGCTATAAGGAACCAACGTCTCGGATCTGATCAGTGGAGTCCCGACAAAAGGATGTATAGTTGGTCCTGGGCTATAAAGAACGAACGCCTCGGATCTCCTCGAGATTAGAAGAGTCTCGAGAAATAGATAGAAGGTTGGTCCTAGGCTATAAGGAACAAACGACACAGATCTCCTCCAGATCAGAGGAGTCTCAAGAAAAGGATAGATGGTTGGTCCTAGGCTATAAGGAACCAACGACACGGATCTCCTTCGGATCGGAGGATTCTCGAGAAACGGATAGATGGTTGGTCCTTGATTATAAGGAACCAACGACTCGGATCTCCTCTAGATCAGAGGAGTCTCGAGAAATGGATAG
The DNA here is from genome assembly GCA_024699735.1 of Posidonia australis. NCBI lineage: Eukaryota > Viridiplantae > Streptophyta > Magnoliopsida > Alismatales > Posidoniaceae > Posidonia > Posidonia australis. The sequence goes on along the minus strand of JAMKQA010000926.1, from coordinate 9,565 downwards.
ATGGTTAGACCATGGCAATAAGGAACCAACGACTCGGATCTCCTCCAGATCAGAGGAGTCTCAAGAAAAGGATAGATGGTTGGTCCTAGGCTATAAGGAACCAACGACTCGGATCTCCTCCAGATCGGAGGAGTCTTGAGAAAAGGATAGATGGTTGGTCCTAGGCTATAAGGAACCAACGACTTGGATCTCCTCCAGATCGGAGGCGTCTAGAGAATTGGATAGATGGTTGGTCCAAGGCTATAAGGAACCAACGACTCGGATCTCCTCCAAATCGGAGGTGCCTTGAGAATAGGGTAGTAGGTTGGTCCTAGGCAACAAGGAACCAATGACTCGGATCTCCTCCGAATTAGAGGAGTCTAGAGAAAAGGATAGATGGTTGGTCCTAGGCTATAAGGAACCAACAACTCGGATCTCCACCCGATCAGAAGCGTCTCGAGAAAAGGACTAGTGATTAGTCCTCGGCTATAAGGAACCAACGACTCGGATTTCCTTCGAATCCAAAGAGTCACGAGAAAAGGATGGATAGTTGGTCCGTGGCTATAAGGAACAAACGACTCGGATCTCCTCCAGATCAGAGGAGTGTCGAGAAAAGGATAGAAGTTTGGTCCTAGGCTATATGGAACCAACGACTCGGATCTCCTCCGGATCAGAGAAGTCTCGAGAAAAGGATTGATAGTTGGTCCTGGGATATATGGAACCAACGACTCGGATCTCCTCCGGATTAGAAGAGTCTTGAGAAATGGATGGATTGTTGGTCCTAGGCTATAATGAACCAATAGCTCGGATAACCTCTGGATCAAAGGAATCTCGAGAAACGGATAGAAGTTTGGTCCTAGGCTATAAGGAACCAGCGACTCAGATCTCCTACGGATTGGAGGAGTCTCGAGAAAAGGATAGATGGTTGGTCGTAGGCTATATGGAACCAACAACTCGGATCTCCTCTGGATCAGTGGAGTCTCGAGAAAAGGATAGATGGTTGGTCCTTGGCTATATGGAACCACGACTCGGATCTCCTCCGGATCAGAGGTGTCTCGAGAAAAGGATAGATGGTTAGTCCGTGGCTATACGCAACCAACGACTCAGATCTCCTCCGGATCAGAGGAGTCTCGAGTAAAGAATGGATAGTTGGTCGTAGGATATAAGGAACCAACGGCTCGGATCTCCTCCGGATTAGAGGAGTCTCGAGAAAATGATTGAAGGTTGGTCATAGGCTATAAGGAACCAATGACTCGGATCTTTTCTGGATCGGAGGAGTCTCGAGAAAAGGATAGATGGTTGGTCCTTGATTATAAGGAACCAACTACTCGGATCCCCTCCGGATCAGAGGAGTCTCGAGAAAAGGATGGATAGTTGGTCCTAGGCTATAGGGATCCAACGACTCGGACCTCCACCAGATCAGTGGTGTCAAGAGAAAGTAATAGAAGGTTTGTCCTAGGCTATAAGGAACCAACTACTCGGATCTCTTCCGGATCAGAGGAGTCTCACGAAAAGGATGGATGGTTGGTCCTAGGCTATAGGGAACCAACGACTTGGATCTCCTCTGGATTAGAGGAGTTTTGGGAATAGGATAGATGGTTGGTCCTAGGCTATAAGGAACCAACGACTCGGATCTGATCAGTGGAGTCACGACAAACGGATGGACAGTTGGTCCTGGGCTATAAAGAACAAACGGCTCGGATATCCTCCATATCAGAGGAGTCTTGAGAAACGGATAGAAGGTTGGTCCTAGGCTATAAAGAACCAATGCCACGGATCTCCTCCGGATCAGAAGAGTCTCCAGAAAAGGATAGATGGTTGGTCCTTGGCTATAAGGAACCAACGACTCGGATCTCCTCCGGATCAGCGGTGTTTCGAGAAAAGGATAGATGGTTGATCCTTGGCTATACAGAACCAACGTCATGGATCTCCTATGGATCATTGGAGTCTCGAGAAAAGGATAGATGGTTGGTACTTGGTTATAACGATCCAATGACTTGGATCTCCTCCGGATCAGAGGAGTCTCGAGAAACGGAAGGATAGTTGGTCCTAGGCTATAGGGAACCAACGACTCTTATCTCCTCAAGATTAGAGGAGTCTCAAGAAAGGGATAGATGGTTGATCCTTGGTTTATGGAACCAAGGACTCGGATCTCCTCCAGAAAAGTGGAGTCTCGAGAAAAGGATGGGTGGTTGGTCCTAGGCTATAAGGAATTAATGACTCGGATCTCCTCCGGATCAAAGGAGTCTCAAGAATCGGATCGATGGTTGGTCCTAGGCTATAAGGAACCAATGACTCGGATCTACACCAGATCAGAGGAGTCTCGAGAAATGGACAGAAGGTTGGTCGAAGGCTATAAGGAACCAATGACTCGGAACTCCTCTGGATCGGATGAGTTTCGAGAAAAGGATGGATGGTTGGCCCTTGGCTATATGGAACCAACGATTCGGAACGCCTTCGGATCAAAGGAATCTCGAGAAATGGATAGAAGGTTGGTCCTAGGCTATAAGGAACCAATGACTCGGAAATCCTCCAAATCAGAGGATTCTCGAGAAAAGGATAGATGTTTGGACCTTGGCTATAAGGAACCAAAAACTCAGATCTCCTCCTGATCGGAGGAGTCTCGAGAAAAGGATAGATGGTTGGTCCTAGGCTATAAGGAACAAACGACTCGGATCTCCTCCCGATCGGAGGAGATATGAGAATAGGATAGATGGTTGGTCCTAAGTTATAGGGGACCAACAACTCGGATCTCCTCTAGATTAGAGGAGTCTTGAGAATAGGATAGTAGGTTGGCCCTAGGCTATAACGAACCAACGACTCGGATCTCCTCCGAATCAGAGGAGTGTTGAGAAAAGGATAGATGGTTGGTCCTAGGCTATAAGGAACCAATGACTCGGATCTCCATTAGATCAGAGGAGTCTCGAGAAAAGGACTAATGATTGGTCATCGGCTATATGGAACCAACGACTCAGGTTTCCTCCGAATTAGAAGAGTCTCGTGAAAAGGATGGATAGTTGGTCCGAGGTTATAGGGAACCAACGACTCGGATCTCCTCTGGATCATAGGAGTGTCATGAAAAGGATAGAAGGTTGGTCCTACGCTATATGGAACCAACGACTCGTATCTCCTCCAGATCTGAGAAGTCTCGAGAAACGGATTTATTGTCGGCCCTAGGTTATATGGAACTAACGACTCGGATCTCCTTCGGATTAGAGGAGTCTCGAGAAATGGATGGAAGGTTGGTCCTAGGCTCTATGGAACCAAAGGCTCAGATCACTTTCGGATCGAAGGAATCTCGAGAAAAGGATAGAAGTTTGGTCCTCGGCTAAATGGAACCAACGACTCAAATCTCCTCCGGATCAGAGGAGTCTCAAGAAAAGGATAGAAGGTTGGTCCTAGGCTATAAGGAACCAACGATTTGGATCTCCTTAGGATCAGAGGAGTCTCGAGAAATGGATAGATGGTTGGTCCTTGATTATGAGGAACCAACGACTCGGATCTCCTCCAGATCAGAGGAGTCTCGAGAAAAGGATAGATGGTTGGACCATGTCAATAAGGAACCAACGACTCGGATCTCCTCCAGATCAAAGAAGTTTCGAGAAAAGGATAGATGGTTGGTACTTGGCTATACGGAACCAACGACTCGGATCTCCTCCAGATCGGAGGAGTCTTGAGAATAGGATAGATGGTTAGTCCTACACTATAAGGAACCAACGACTCGGATCTCCTCCAGATCAGAGGAGTCAAGAGAATTGGATAGATGGTTGGTCCAAAGCTATAAGGAACCAACGACTCAGATCACCTCCAGATCGATGGTGCCTTGAGAATAGGATAGTAGGTTGGTCCTAGGCTATAAGGAACCAACGACTCAAATCTTGTCTGAATCAGAGGAGTCTAGTGTAAAGGATAGATGGTTGGTCCTAGGCTATAAGGAACCAACGACTCGGATCTCCACCTGATCAGAGGAGTCTCGAGAAATGGACTAATGATTAGTCCTCGGCTGTAAGGAACCAACGACTCAGATTTCTTCCGAAACAAAAGGGTCTCGAGGAAAGGATGGATAGTTGGTCCGAGGCTATAAGGAACCAACGACTCGGATCTCCTCCAGATCAGAGGAGTGTCGAGAAAAGGATGGAAGGTCGGTCCTAGGCTATATGAAACCAACGACTCAGATCTCCTCCGGATCGGAGAAGACTCAAGAAAAGGATTGATAGGTTGTCCTAGGGTATAAGGAACCCACGACTCGGATCACCTCCGGATTAGAAGAGTCTAGAGAAATGGATGGATTGTTGGTCCAAGGCAATTTGGAACCAATAGCTCGGATCACCTCCGGATCAAAGGAATCTCGAGAAACGGATAGAAGTTTGGTCCTAGGCTTTAAGAAACCAACGACTCAGCTCTCCTACAGATTGGAGGAGTCTCAAGAAAAGTATAGATGGTTGGTCGTAGGCTATACGGAAGCAACAACTCGGATCTTCTCCGGATCAGTGGAGTCTCGAGAAAAGGATAGATGGTTGGTCCTTGGCTATATGGAACCCACGACTCGGATCTCCTCTGGATTAAAGGAGTCTCGGGAAAAGGATAGATGGTTGGTCCGTGGCTATACCCAATCAACGACTCAGATCTCCTCCGGATCAGAGGAGTCTCGAGAAAAGGATAGATGGTTCGTCCTTGATTATAAGGAACCAACGACTCGGATCCCCTGCGGATCAGAGGAGTCTCAAGAAAAGGATAGATAGTTGGTCCTAGGCTATAGGGATCCAATGACTCAGATCTCCTCCGGATCAGAGGTGTCTAGAGAAAGTAATAGAAGGTTGGTCCTAGGCTATAAGGAACCAACTACTCGAATCTCCTTCGGATCAGAGGAGTCTCGAGAAAAGGATGGATGGTTGCTCCTAGGCTATTGGGAACCAACGACTTGGATCTCCTCCGGATTAGAGGAGTCTTGAGAATAGGATAGATGGTTGGTCCTAGGCTATAAGGAACAAACGTCTCGGATCTGATCAATGGAGTCACGACAAAAGGATGGATAGTTGGTCCAGGGCTATAAACAATGAATGGCTCGGATCTCTGCAGATCAAAGGAGTCTCGAGAAACGGATAGAAGGTTGGTCCTAGGCTATAAGGAACAAATGACACGGATCTCCTTCGGATCAGTGGAGTGTCGAGAAAAGGATAGTTGGTAGGTCCTAGGCTATAAGGAACCAACGACACGGATCTCCACTAGATCAGAAGAGTCTCCAGAAAATGATAGATGGTTGGTCCTAGGCTATAAGGAACCACGACTAGGATCTCCTCCGGATCAGAGGAGTCTCGAGAAAAGGATAGATGGTAGGACCTAGGCTAGAAGGAACCAACGACACGGTTCCCCTCCAGATCAGAAGGGTCTCAAAAAAAGGATAGACGGTTGGTCCTAGGCTATATGGAACCAACGACTTGGATCTCCTCCGGATCAGAGGTGTTTCGAGAAAAGGATAGATGGTTGATCCTAGGCTATACGGAACCAACGTCACGGATCTTCTCTGGATCAATGGAGTCACGAGAAAAGGATAGATGGTTGGTCCTTGGCTATAACGAACCAATGACTCGGATCTCCTCCGGATCAGAGGAGTCTCGAGAAACGGAAGGATAGTTTGTCCAAGGCTATAGGGAACCAACGACTCTTACCTCCTCCAGATCAGAGGAGTCTCAAGAAAGGGATAGAAGGTTGATCCTAGGCTATGTGGAACCAACGACTCGTATTTCCTCTAGAAAACTGGAGTCTCGAGAAAAGGATGGATGGTTGGTCCTAGGCTATAAGGAACTAACGACTCGGATCACCAATGGATCATAGGAGTCTCGAGAATTGGATCAATGGTTGGTCCTAGGCTATAAGGAACCAACGACTCGGATCTCCACCAGATTAGACGAGTCTCGAGAAATGGATAGAAGGTTGGTCCTAAGCAATAAGGAACCAATGACTCGGATCTACTCCGGATCGGAGGAGTCTCGAGAAAAGGATGGATGGTTGGTCATAGGCTATGTGAACCAACGATTCGGAACTCCTCCGGATCAAAGGAATCTCGAGAAATGGTAATTTGGTTGGTCCTAGGCTATAAGGAACCAACGACTCGGATCTCCTTCAAATCAGAGGAGTCTCGAGAAAAGAATAGATGGTTGAACCTTGGCTATAAGGAACCAACGACTCGGATCTCCTCTAGATTGGAGGAGTCTCAAGAAAAGGATAGATGGTTGGTCCTAGGCTAGAAGGAACCAACGACTCGGATCTCCTCCCGATCGGAGGAGTCATGAGAATAGGATAGATAGTTTGTCCTAGGCTATACGGAACCAACGACTCTAATCTCCACTAGATCAGAGGAGTCTCGAGAAAAGGACTAATGATTGGTCCTCGACTATATGGAACCAACGACTCGGGTTTCATTCGAATCAGAAGAGTCTCGAGAATTGGATGGATAGTTGGTCCGAGGCAATAAGAAACCAACGACTCGGATCACCTCCGGATCAGAGGAGTGTCGAGAAATGGATAGAAGGTTGGTCCTAGGCAATAAGGAACCAACGACTCGAATCTCCTCCGGATCAGAGGAATGTCGAGAAATGGATAGAAGGTTGGTCCTAGGCAATAAGGAACCAACGACTCAAATCTCCTCCGGATCGGAGGAGTCTCGAGAAAAACATGGATGGTTGGTCCTAGGCTATATGGAACCAACGATTCGGAACTCCTCCGGATCAAAGGAATCTCAAGAAATGGTTATTTGGTTGGTCCTAGGCTATACGGAACCAACGACTAGGATCTCCTCCAAATCAGAGGAGTCTCGAGAAAAGGATAGATGGTTGGACCTTGGCTATAAGGAACCAACGACTTGGATCTCCTCCAGATCAGAGGAGTATTGAGAATAGGATAGTATGTTGGTCCTAGGTTATAAGGAACCAGCGACTCAGATCTCCTCCGAATCAGAGGAGTCTTGAGAAAAGGATAGATGGTTGGTCCAAGGCTATAAGGAACCAACGACTCAGATCTCCACAAGATCAGAGGAGTCTCGAGAAAAGGACTATTGATTGGTCCTCGACTATATGGAACCAACGACTCGGGTTTCCTCTGAATCAGAAGAGTCTCGAGAATAGGATGGATAGTTTGTCCGAGGCTATAAGGAACCAACGACTCGGATCTCCTCCGGATCAGAGGAGTGCCGAGAAATGGATAGAAGGTTAGTCCTACGCTATATGAACCAACGACTCGTATCTCCTCTTGATCTGAGAATTCTCGAGAAACAGATTTATTGTTGGTCCAAGGTTATATGGAACCAACGACTCGGATCTCCTCCGGATTAGAGGAGTCTCGAGAAATGGATGGATTGTTGGGCCTAGGCTATATGGAACCAATGGCTCGGATCACCTCTAGATAGATGGAATCTCGAGAAAAGGATGGAAGTTTAGTCATCAACTATAAGGAACCAATGACTCAAATCACCTCCGGATCAGAGGAGTATCGAGCAAACGATAGATGGCCGGTCCTAGGCTATACAGAACCAACAACTCGGATCTCCTCCAGATAAGAGGAGTCTCGAGAAAAGGATTGATGCTTGGTCCTTGGCTATAAGGAACCAACGACTCGGATCTCCTCCGGATCAGAGGTGTCTCGAGAAAAGGATAAATGGTTGGTCCTTGGCTATACTGAACCAACGACTCAGATCACCTCCGGATCAGTGGAGTCTCGAGTAAATAATGGATAGTTGGTCGTAGGCTACATGGAACCAACGGCTCGGATCTCCTCCGGATCAGAGGAGTCTTGGGAAAAGGATAGAAGGCTGCTCCTATGCAATAAGGAACCAATGACTCGGATCTCCTTCGGATCAGAGGAGTCTCAAGAATTGGATAGATGGTTGGTCCTTGATTATAAGGAACCAACGACTCGGATCTCCTCCAGATCAGAGGAGTCTCGAGAAACGGATAGATGGTTGGACCTTGGCTATAAGAAACCAATGACTTAGATCTCCTCTAGATTAGAGGAGTCTCGAGAAAAGGATAGATGGTTTGTCCTTGGCTATAGGGAACCAATGACTCGGATGTCCTCCAGATCGGAGGAGTCTTGAGAATAGGATAAATGGTTGGTCCTAGGCTATAAGGAACCAACGACTCGGATCTCCTCTAGATCAAAGAAGTCTAGAGAATTTGTAGATGGTTGGTCAAAGGCTTTAAGGAACCAACGACTCGGATCTCCTCCAGATCGGAGGTGTCTCGAGAAAAGGATAGATGGTTGAACCTTGGCTATAAGGAACCAACGACTTGGATCTCCTCTAGATTGGAGGAGTCTCGAGAAAAGGATAGATGGTTGGTCCTAGGCTATAAGGAACCAACGACTCAGATCTCCTCCCGATCGGAGGAGTCATGAGAATAGGATAGATAGTTTGTACTAGGCTATACGGAACCAACGACTCTAATCTCCACTAGATCAGAGGAGTCTCGAGAAAAGGACTAATGATTGGTCCTCGACTATATGGAACCAACGACTCGGGTTTCCTTCGAATCAGAAGAGTCTCGAGAATTGGATGGATAGTTGGTCCGAGGCAATAAGAAACCAACGACTCGGATCTCCTCCGGATCAGAGGAGTGTCGAGAAATGGATAGAAGGTTGGTCCTAGGCAATAAGGAACCAACGACTCAGATCTCCACCGGATCGGAGGAGTCTCGAGAAAAAAATGGATGGTTGGTCCTAGGCTATATGGAACCAACGATTCGGAACTCCTCCGGATCAAAGCAATCTCAAGAAATGGTTATTTGGTTGGTCCTAGGCTATACGGAACCAACGACTAGGATCTCCTCCAAATCAGAGGAGTCTCGAGAAAAGGATATATGGTTTGACCTTGGCTATAAGGAACCAACGACTCGGATCTCCTTCAGATCAGAGGAGTCTTGAGAATAGGATAGTATGTTGGTCCTAGGTTATAAGGAACCAGCGACTCAGATCTCCTCCGAATCAGAGGAGTCTTGAGAAAAGGATAGATGGTTGGTCCAAGGGTATAAGGAACCAACGACTCAGATCTCCACAAGATCAGAGGAGTCTCGAGAAATGGACTATTGATTGGTCCTCGACTATATGGAACCAACGACTCGGGTTTCCTCTGAATCAGAAGAGTCTCGAGAATAGGATGGATAGTTTGTCCGAGGCTATAAGGAATCAACGACTCGGATCTCCTCCGGATTAGAGGAGTGCCGAGAAATGGATAGAAGGTTAGTCCTACGCTATATGAACCAACGACTCGTATCTCCTTTTGATTTGAGAATTCTCGAGAAACAGATTTATTGTTGGTCCAAGGTTATATGGAACCAACGACTCGGATCTCCTCCGGATTAGAGGAGTCTCGAGAAATGGATGGATTGTTGGGCCTAGGCTATATGGAACCAATGGCTCGGATCACCTCTAGATAGATGGAATCTCGAGAAAAGGATGGAAGTTTAGTCATCAACTATAAGGAACCAATGACTCAAATCACCTCCGGATCAGAGGAGTATCGAGCAAACGATAGATGGCCGGTCCTAGGCTATACAGAACCAACAACTCGGATCTCCTCCAGATAAGAGGAGTC